>JAKSZP010014656.1:0-141420 GCA_022478985.1 Massospora cicadina | reverse complement strand
ATGATTGAAAGTACTCTAGATCAAGATTCGATATCTCAGTCTAATAAGATTGAAAAATCTAAAACGAGTATTTCTGATTCTCAATTTGACCAAAGAAGGATTATTTGGAGTTATCAACCTCCTACGATGGGTGAATCTAATCAACCCAAAGAAACTCAGAAATCCAAGATGGCCAAGCAATTCAAAAATGACTAATCATTTCAAAGGGGCTAGGTGTAAGTCCCAGGGAATGTCCTCTGGCTGTTGATCGGACCATTTTCCCATTCCCAAGTAAGAAGACACCAAAGAGGATGGCGGTACCTCTCGTTACCCAGGGCGATCTCACTCATTTAGTAGACAAGCAGTAGTAAAAGCTCTTCCGCTTCAGATCCCACCCCCAGCACCCACACTCACCCCAGCAGAACTGTTATAGGAATTAGCAAAAACTGCGCTGAGATTGTTGAATTGAAATCGTTTGGATCTAATTTGAGTGGCAACCTGGCTGATTCTTAGATCTCAAATGGCCAGAAAGGCATGAAGACTGAGGTATTGGCTGGAATGGCTGATGGTTCCAATTTGATTAAAATGTTGATCAAACAAATCACCTCCCTACCAAAGTCATTGGGATCATCCTCAATGGCTAGGATATAGCATTGGATGCCATCAATGAGGGTTTGAAGTCCCCTGTTGACAATTTGGACATTGCGGCTGATGTGATGCCACTGACCAACCAAACAGCCCAGCGACTGAGTGCGGGCAGGTTGGGCGTCCCAAACCTGCTCCCAACCAAATGGACCTGCCCCTATGTGTGGTGGCCTTGGGGGATTCCCATCACTTGTCAGGCCAAAGCTATTGCACTAACTGTTGAAAACATAGCCAAGCCTCAGTTCAGACATTCAAAGTCAAACTGACAGCGACTTGGCCTGCCGCTAAATTTTTCAATGTCAATTCCTAAGAAAAAATCCTGCCCATTCCTGAATAATCCACCGGTTAGGTCAAAATTGAGGGTCCCAATCACAGCTTGTCACTACCCCAATTGAACACTATTTAATCAATTGCATAGCACTGAGAAAATTGTCAGTTGATTTTTTTCCTTATCCTTCAATAGAAATTTTGCCAAAAAACCAAACAATTTTTCTATTGTATTACTCCTTCTGACTGCATCCCTGATAGCGTTTCTGTCATGTACCTATGACATAATAGTGGGGATCAACCCCAAAGATAAGGCTGGGCGCTTGGAGGCCCAAAAGGTGAAGCTGCAGGGCCTCCCAGACCTGAAGCACACCCTAGACCAGCGCTGGGTAAGGGCAAAATATGCCCAGGTTGGTTATAGTGGGGTGCTGAGTGCCCAGCCCCTGATGATGGGACAAGCATTAAAACGAACTATCTACCAAATAAAGGCGGATGGTTCGGTTCACTTAGTTGAGGAATGAGGGTTCAAAACCTGTTCCTCC
Organism: Massospora cicadina; assembly: GCA_022478985.1. Classification (NCBI taxonomy): domain Eukaryota; kingdom Fungi; phylum Entomophthoromycota; class Entomophthoromycetes; order Entomophthorales; family Entomophthoraceae; genus Massospora; species Massospora cicadina. The sequence continues at coordinate 139,987 of JAKSZP010014656.1, read as the reverse complement.
TATGAAATAATGCACTTGGGTCAAATCCAACTTCAGTCTATAACTCGAGTGAACTCAGTTTTAGCCTATTTTACTAACTCAGATGGCAGTATCGCCCTATTGGTGAGCCGTTGCTTGGGCCCACTGTGGCATAACCTCAATTTCCCCACCTGAGCTTAAATATGTTTTCCCTGACAAACAAACCTTGTTGGTCGACTTCCCAAGTAAACTTTTACCCTGTATACCATTTTATTTTATGCTTTTTTTAATGATCCTGTGCGCAAACCTCTTTGAGGAGGTCTCACGCTCTGTTAACCTTGCCATCCTAAACACAATCCGCTTCTCACCTCATGCACCATTGGTCCGCCCAGGTACCCTCCAACCTGGGTCATTTACCCCTTCTCTCCATGTGCACCGCAACAATTTTGACTGGTTAATTCTAGCATCTCTCTGCTTAAATTATTATTGCTCCAGCACCCTCTGCTGGGCAATAATTAATTTTATTCTAACAGCTAGTTCCCTGGCGTTGGTCTTGTGCACCAAGCACTGCCCCGCTGGGAACTGGAGAGTTATAGACACTCTCCTTGCAGTTTCCCTGGTGGCCTGTCAGTCCATATACCGGATGGGCTCTACCAGTACTTATGGTAACTATGACCCCCTCCGTCGTCAATTGGATTCAGCGAGTCTGATATTTTTAGCTATACAACACTGTTATCATGAACTTCTGGCAACATTACACGGGAATCTTGTGGCCTTATATCCACCAATTGCAAGAGAGAATCCACCTCCTTGCCTCCCCAGTTGAAATGACCCCATATGCTGATGAACTTATTGAAACTATCTCTGTCATTCCACCCCCTGCAGCAAGACCCCCTGGGTCAGGAGAGGGCTCATTGTGGTTTATCATCGAGATCATACTCACTGTTGTGTTACACCAACAATCGGTCATTTCCCAATGCCTAGCTTCATATCAAGTCGTTCAGTTGGCAATGCCTATGGCATTCTGGCTTGCCTTTTGGGTGCTTACGCTTCCTGACTGGCAGGCCAGTCTAAACTTCTTTTGCTGTTTCCATGACATAATCAACCAACCATTATTTCCAGCCACTTCCGCCTTGTTCTTCAAACTGGGCTCTGCAGTGGTTAACCTTTACCAAATGAATGTGCAATCCGTAGTTTGGTGTTTGTTATTTGCTTGGTCTCTTTCTGATTTTGGGAGAAGTATCCACTCTCATTGGGAAATCTTCTTCAGTCCACCCAAGCTGCGCGGATTGCACCTCCTCCCCCTTCCACTAGCCTGGAGGGAAGTTCAAGTGTTCCCTCCTGGGAGATCGCCAACCAAGTTCTCAACGCACTCACTGAGGTGCAAATGCATACAGCAATTGTGCTTAATAATGCTTCCGCGTTATCCCATGCTCAACAAGGGCTCGCGTTGTTAGATGCTGTGGATTGGGATGCCTGCCGTTGGTTGAGAGGTCTTTTGCGCTCTTCCTCACAAGCAGGCGACTCCACCCCCTGTGTCACAATTGGACCACCTATTCAGACTGATCTATGCCATGGCCGAAGCCCCTAGCTTGGATTCTTTGATTTCTACCTTTTGTGAACTGGCCCCCGCATTGGGTCTATCTATTGATATGCTTCAGGAAGTCTATAATTTTGGCTTGGATTCAGGTTCCACTCATCACGAGGTCTGGTCCACCGTCCAAGGATCAGTAGATCAGATATGTGCCACCGCAACCACCATCAACGCCTTACCCCGCCATGTTTCCCATTATCAGAAGGCAAATTTCTTGATTGGGTTACCCAAAGTAGATGCAAATGACGCGCCTATCTCTGAATTAGTGGTAGATCTGGGTACCAATCTTTCTGTAACCTTGAGTCTGAGTTGGTGGATACAGAGTTACCTATTAATGAATCTGTTCAAGCCCAGATGGAGGAAGTCGTTTCCCCCACCCTCATACTTCCAATTTTCGCTTTGGCAAAGGACCCTGACCTTACCCCCAATATGCCAGTTATTTTTTCAGTCGCAAATGAGTTGATAAAATCTTCCAATAAACATAACTACGCTTATTTCCTATTGCCTATGAAGATCAGTGTTGGCTCGCATCATGTCTCCTTTGAAGCCCTGGTGGATACCGGAACTGTGGGGAACTTCATGAGTGTCAAGTTAGTGCAACAATTAGAACTGGAAATGGATGTGAGCCCCTCAGTGATGGTGGCCTAATATGCTTCCCAGCCCTCATATGTCATTCGCTGACCGGTACCTTTTTCAATCCACCAGTTCAGCTTCTGCAATCATTTTTTGGCTATGCCAAACTTGGTGTTTCTGGTGATCTTAGGTGTGGGGTGGTGGGTCAACAACATGTTAAGATTCATTTAGAGTCTAATACGTTGTCATTTACCAATGATCATCTGGAGGGAGAATTCCCTTTGATTGACACCCTCAAGAAAATACAAGGAACCAGCTCTATCACTACCCTAGTCACTTCTGCGGGCGTCCTGGCTGATTTCCCCAAGAGCTCAATGCGCTATCAAATAATCTTCAACATGGAAAAGATGGATCACCTGCCTGAGCACACTAGGATTAATTGTGGGTTTTGAACGACCGTGGAGTTGGTGAACATCAACTGCCCATTGTATCCCCATACAGCGGAGGAAGAAGTTGCACTCAATACCTGGTTGGACGATATGTTGAAAAAGGGTTGGTTGTTCAAGGAGACCTCACCCATCGCCTCCCCCATCATCTTTGCCAAAAAGCGGATGGTTCTCTCCATCCCTGTGTGGATTACGGTCATTTGAATAAAATAACGGTTTCTGATCCCTACCCCTTGCCTCTGGAGCAGACTATCAGTCAGGCAATCACCAAATCCCATGTGTTCTCTAAGCTGGATCTGGTGAATGCTTTGCAACCAAGTTTGCGTAATGGAAGGGCAGGAATGGTTAACAGCAATCTGGACAAAGCATGGCATTTTCAAATTTTGTGTGATGCCCTTTGGGCTGAAGAATGCTCCCACTACATTTCAACGGATGATCGACAATGTACTGGGTGACTTCTGGTTTACCTGTGCAGTTGCATACATTGATGATATCCTGGTTCACTCCCCGACTCCCAAACAACATGCTACTGACTTGGAGGCGGTGGTGGTCGCCTTGCATAAGGCAGGTTTGTTCCTCAAACCTTCCAAGTGTGAGTTTTATAGGGAGGAGGTTACTTTCCTTAGGAACCTGGTTCTCAAAGACAGCTATGCAATCCATCCCAACAAGTTAGATGCGATCCAAGAATGGCCAACTCCAACTACGCAGAAACAACTTTGGGGTTTCTTGGGAACTATCATTTTCCTTAAAAAGTTTTCCTCGGCACTTTCCCAGCTGGCTGCACCGCTCCACCCCTTACTGAGAAAATTGTACCATTTTGTTGTACGCCCAAATGCCAGTAGGCGTTTGAATCAATCAAGGAGGTGTTTGTGTCTCCACCCATTTTGAAGCACGCTGATCCCACCAAACCGTATATTGTTGCATGTGATGCCTCATCAGTTGCAGTGGGAGCGGTGCTTCTTCAGGAGCATGATGGTTTAGAACACTAGTCACTTACTTTTCCCAGAAGTTCACAGCCATGGAGCAGTCCTGGGCCATATACAACAAGGAATTGGCAGCTGTTGCATGGGCATTAACTCATTGGCGGTATCTGTTGCAGGGTGCCCGCCATAAATTAACAGTCCGCACAGATCACCAGGCCCTTTTGTATTTTTGCAAACCCCAAAAATTGGTGCATCGGCAGTCCCAAACCTATCAGGACCTGTGCTGTTTTAACTTTAAATATGAATTCATTAAAGGCGCGCTCAATGTACTTCCCAATTTCCTAAGCTGCAGCCCCACCCACTGTCCCTTGGAACCAGAGGAGGTGGACCTCGTTACCATGATTCCTGCCACTCAAATCCTTTTGATTGTTCCCCCCATCATTTCCTCCATTGCTTTGGCTCCTGATGCCTCGCTAGCAGCTCAGGTCTTAGCTAGTCAAATGGCCTGCCCTGAGGGCGTAAGTTGGTTGAGCAGTTGGCTCACTCAAGTCATAAACACTCCCTATACTCCTTAGAAGAGGGACTCATTTACTTTTGGCCTCACATCTGGGTCCCCCCACCTTCCAATTGGAGGTATTCCATGCACATCATGATCCCCCATGGTCGTACAGCCCAGTAACAAGAAATGCATCGATTTGATCAAGAGAACCTTTAATTGGGTGGGTCTGACAAAAGAGGTTCTGGCTTGGATCACCAATTGTGTTACTTACACTAGGGCTAAGTCAGATCGCTCTGGCAAAAATGGCCTTTTGCACCCCTTACAGCAGGCGGAGGGCCCATGGACCTCAGTGTCCGTGGATTTTATCATTGAGCTCCCCTGTTCTAACGGGTTCACAGCGTTGATGATAGTGGTGGATCATTTCACGAAATTTTCCCTTTTTATAACTTGTACTTCTGCAATTATATCATAAGAAACTGCCCATATTTTTCATACACCATGTGTTTTTGATGTTCGGTCTCCCCAGGAAATCATCAGTGACTGGGGGTCACAGTTCACCGCTAAGTTTTGGAGTGAACTCCTATTGATCCTAAAAATATCCCCCTGTCACTCCACGGCGTATCATCCTCAGTCTGACGGACAGACCAAGCGGGTTAATCAAGTCCTCAAACAGTACCTGCGTTGCTATGCTGCAGCCGCGCAGGATACTTGGGCTGGTGACTTGCCTCTTTCTCAATTTTCTTACAATAACGGGACCCACACATCCATGGGGTTTTCCCCTTACAAAGCAACGTTGGGTTATAATCCTTCATTTTTGGTTTGGCCGTGCTTGCAGCCTGAGGTTCAAGCTGCCACGGACCACACTGCCCATATCAGATCAACCCAAGCCTTAGTGTGGGAACACCTCACCAAAGCCATTGATGACTACAAGCGGTTTGTGGATTGTAAGCGTCTCCTGGGTCATGATTTTATGGTGGGTTCCTACATCATGCTTGATACCCATCACTTAAGAATTCAGACCCCTTCCCATAAATTTTCCAGTAAATGCTCGGGTCCCCATTTTGGTGGAGAAAGTATTGGGAAATGGGGCGTTCTGACTGAAGCTCCCTGCGCATTGGAAGCAGCATCCTGTTTTCCATGTTTCCCAGCTGTCGCCCTTCAAGGGTGCAATTCCAACGGAACTGGAACTGATCATCATTGATAATGGGGAAGAGGCCGAGGTAGAGGCTATCCTGGCATCCCAGAAATCCTGACATTCCATAGAATATCTATTGGCCTGGAAAGGTTATCCAGCCTACAAAAGTAGTTGGGTCAAGGCATGTGATTGCGCGAATTGTATGGACCTGGCCAAAGCATTTCACATATCTCACCCCGAGGCTCCCTGCCCCCCAAAAAAAGTCACGACAATTATGGCAATAAAATTACCCAAGGCGCACAATAATGTGGCTTTGGTGCAGTTTCCCAGTGGGGGTGCCCTTCCTTTGGAAAAAGGAAAGGGTAATGTAAGTCCTAAGGAACGTCCCCTGGCTGTTGATCAGGCCATTTTCCCATTACCAAGTAAGAAGACACCAAAGAGAATGGTGGTACCTCTCTTACTCAGGGCGATCTCGCTCACATAGTAGATAAGCGGTGGGTAACAGCTCTTCCTCTTCAGATCCCACCCCCCAGCACCCACACTCACCTCAGCAGAACTGTTACAGGGAATTAGCAAAATCTGCGCTAATATTGTCAGATTGAAATCAGTCAGATCTAATTTGAGTGACAACCTGGCTGATGCTCAGATCTCAAATGGTTGGAAAGGCATGAAGACTGAGGTATCAGCCAGAATGGCTGATGGTTCCAATTTTGATTAAAATGTTGATCAAAAAAATCACCTCCCTACCAAAGTTGTCAGGGATCATCCTCAACGGCCAGGATATAGCATCGGATGCCATTGATGAGGGTTCAAAGTCCCCTATTGACAATTTAGGCGTTGCAGCTGATGTGATGCGCTGACCAAACTAATGGCCCAGTGACTGAGAGCTGGCGGGTTGGGCATCCCAAACCCATTCCCAACCAAATGGACCCACCCCTATATGGGGTGGCCTTGGGGGATTCCTGTCACTTGTTGGGCCAAACACCATTGCACCAACTGTTGGAAACATAGCTAAGCCTCAGTTCGGACATTCTAGGTCTAACTGACAGAGACTCGACCCACTGCCAAATTTTTTGATGTCAGTTTCCAAGAAACAAACCTGCCCATTCCTGAATAATTTTCCGGTTAGGTCAAAATTGAGGGTCATGATCCCAGCTTGTCACTACCCCAATTGACCATTATTTAATCAGTTTCATAGCACTGAGAAAATTGTTGGTTGATTTTTTTCCTTATCCTTCAATGAAAATTTTGCCAAAAAACCAAACAATTTTTCTATTGAATTACTCCTTCTGACCACATCACTGATGGCGTTTCCCTGGTGGCCTGTCAGTCCCTATACCGGATGGGCTCTACCAGTACTTATGGTCATTATGACCCCCTCTGTCATCAATTGGATTCAGCGAGTCCAATATTTTTGGCTATACAACACTGTTATCATGGGGTGGAAGGCGAGTCAGTAGGGCATACAGCTACCAATCTGAAGGTTGCAGGTTTGATTCCCGCCCTTTGCACATCAATTGGGGTGCCAGCTGAAGGAAGCTATTGGCAGTTAGTAGGTATAATAACATGAAAACCTTACCCATGACATAACCAGAAAAATCTGAGTCCCAATCTGGAGGTGAAAAAAACTTTCTATGACAGAGTTGACCCTTCTCAGGTTTCATTTCAATACTTTCTTTCTCTATTTTGATAAAGACTGTCCCCTGGTCAGCTTGCCTCAAATAAAAAAAACACTGTTATCATGAACTTCTGGCAACAGTACATGGGAATCTTGTGGCCTTATGTTCACCAATTGCAAGAGAGAATCCGCCTCCTTGCCTCCCTGATTGAAATGACCCATATGCCGATGAACTTATTGAAACTATTTCTGTGATTCCGCCCCCTGCAGCAAGACCCCCTGGGTCAGGAGTGGGCTCATTGTGGTTCTTTGTTGGGATCATACTTACTGTTGTGTTACACCAACAATTCGGCATTTCCCAATGCCCAGCTCCATATCAAGTCAATCAGTTGGCAATGCCTCTGGCATTCTGGCTTGCTTTTGGGTGCTTACGCATCCCAACTGGCAGGCCAGTATAAACTTCTTCTGCCATTTCCATGACACTAGGCCTCGTTAAGAAGGTCAATCACATCTAATTAGAGCTCTATTAGATAAGATCATCACGAATCTTATAATATTAAATGATAATCAACAATATTGGTCCTCTGGTAAGAAAGATCTTACCTCGGGTGAATCAAGGAAATCCTCAAAAAGGACCACAAAATTTTTGACTATAAATATCTCTAGTTTTTGATTAATAAAGCACCTCAATTCTCATCTCGCTTAGTATAATTTTGGTTTATTTTCATACAGGATTTTGTATATTCAATTGGCCTTATCTATCACAACGGAACTAATAACTTTGTTGCACTTAAGTCAATCTTTTCTAGAGCCACAGAACTAATAATTTCATAGCCTTTGTAACGCCTGTTTATCATAATTTCTCATGAAATAGCAATAGCCACACTCACATATGGGAAAAATTCCCATATTTGACCCAGAGGCCAAAATGAAGGTTGCTCCAAGGGAGTACCAAAGGGCTCTGGAGAACCACCTGTAAGCTTGTGAGATGGTGGGCTAAGTCCTGAGGTGGGACATAATGCCCCATGGCATTGGGAGGGCTAGCAGAGCCAGCCTGGACATGCTTCAGTGGTGGCCAAAAGACACCAGAAGGTGGTGCACTGCCACCTCAAGTTGGGGAGCAGGCGTCAATGGTATTGACATTCTGTTTTCAATTGCTCAATTTAAGAAGCTGATTTTTTTTAAAAAAATTAAAATTTGGCTTCAATTTAGATGATCAAAGTGAAAGAAAGCTATTGGATTTCTATTAATGATGAGAAATATGAGTCAATGAGCGTAGTATTTCATGGTTTTATTTGAGGTAGTTGAGATAATCCTTTAGTGACAGTAACTTGCAATTTAATGATCTAAATAGATAAGCCCTTATAACCAGCTTAGAATTCACAGGAGGTGAGGTATTCACATTGTTTACACACTGCTGGTTAATTATAGTTATAGCCCATTTAAAGGGCTGATAAAGAGACATTTTGTAACTCAATGGTAAATTATCATGTATTTCAGTAAAGAGGAGAACAAACAGTTATTCCCTTTCTTTTGTTGCTCTTACCATCTTCAAGCTAATTGATTTTAGAGTCCCTTTTTTGTTAACTTTACCATCCATCAAAAGTTGATGAGAAAGTGAAATGTTGGGTGGTAGAAAGCGGGGATTGTCAGCTCTTGGACTACTTGATAAGTAAAAATTTTCCCATTATCATTAAGCAGTATCAGGAAGTAATAATGTAAAAATGGAGCGTAAGAGGAATAAGGTCTTAACCTTAGCAGTAGCCACAGGAAAGAGATATTTTTACTCATTTTTCAAGTGCTCAAGTGTAAGTATTATCTTGATAATGAGAAGACCAGTGGGCAAGGGTCTCACCACATCAACGATGACCATGTTAAATGGCGCTGAAGGAGCAACAAACTTCATTGTTAATGGAGACTTGGACAGTCTGGAGTCCTACAAGCAAGGTATTCTTCCAACGCTACTTTACTGGTCTCAAGCATTTGGTCCCAACAGCACCATTTTTCCTTCTGTTCAAAAAGCTTTCCTAATGGCACAATGTTCCTACTGTACTTTCCTTTGAGAGTGTTTTAGTTTGAGAAGAGGGCCACACATATAATAAGCACTTCTTATTACCTAGCCTATAAAGCATCCCTTCCTTGATTTTGATGTCCTTTACCATGGAATAAAATTTAACCATGGCTTCAATGTCTCCAGTTCTCATATTTATAGCCTGTAATCAAATTATACAGGCGGTATTCCTCATGAATCAACATGGTTGATACTGATATGCATTAACCTATCTGTGTTCTGGTCAAAGTACCATCATGATGGACTATTATGAAAATATAATCATGCAGTCCTAATGCCCATATCGCCAACCTCCTATCAATATCTTTTATCTGATGTAATCACTTGGAGTAAAAATAGTTTGTGACAATAGTGGAATAGATTCTGTATAAGTAATGAAAAACGCTTGATACCAAGTATCATGGCCAAGCAACACAATTAGTGATGCTATTAGTTTTTTGGCCTTGTATGAGGACTTGCTGAGATAGGCCAAGAGATAGTCCACTTGTTGATAGTTTAACTGAGTTAGTATGGATCCTACAGAAACATCAATAGCATCAGTAGATAGTAAGAAAGATTGACCAGACTATAAAAGAATGAGGCGGGATTATTAACTAAGCAGACCTAGAAGATTAAAAGCTTTATACTACTCAGGTTTCCAAATAGAATGTGGACTATTTTCAGAAAATATATCTACTAAGGGCTTGGCATTGTCATAAAAACAAGTTATGAATTATATGTAATAGCCTACCACCCTGAGGAATAAATGATGTCACTCAGACTATGGGACATTTCACTTGATTTAAGTGACTATTTCTGTTATAGGTATAGTCCTTCACAATATGACCTTATGACTAATTAACATCTTCTAGTATGGTCAGATGAACATTTGAGAAGTCTAGAGTGTAATAAAAGCCTTTTTCAACCAATTGGGAACCTCATTAGAATTTTCAAGATGACCACTGAAGGTTTTTAAAAAACAGAATGTCATTAATATAAACAAAAACACACTTAAACTTTAGGTCACTTGGCAGTCCATATTAGGTTTACTGGAATTTAACCAAGGTTTTTAAGATTTACTGTGGCATCTGAGGTTAGCTCAAATAGTCCTTTTTTAGAGATTTAGGCACTTTTAGCTCAGTCTTCTGGCGCTAGCAAGATCTGCCAAAGTCCACTGGCAAGTTAATTAGTTATAAATAGTGAGCCCTGTCAAGAATACACAAAAAACGTTTATTAGGGAAGATGGTAAGTATCCTTTTTAGTTACCAAGTTAATCTTTCACTAGTCCATGAAAACTTTATGACTCCTATAAATTTTAAATGAGCAAAAGGGGTGATGCCCAGAGGTTTTAGGAGCATTCCAACAGTTCTGGTACCAGTAAATTTTTATTATAGAAATAAATTAAGCTTTTTCTACTTTACTCTTATGATAGTGCCAAGCTTGGAGGTAAAATCTCATTTTATACTTTGTGCATGACCTTTTTATTAATAAATTCATATTTGGAGGTCAATAACATAGTGGAGTATCACTTGAGTAACTCATAAGCTTTCTTTCTTTGTTCACTGGTTAATTCCTACCCAACCAATGTTTCAATGAGAGCCATTCTGTAAGGTATATTTAATGCTAAAAACTTATAGCTTTCTACCTTGGAATCACTGATCATGTCAATGGCGTTAGCCATATATAAGCTATCAGTGTGCTAGGTCTCACTATATGAGGATAGTCATTTGGTTGGTTAACAGCACAGAGATGTGTCCAACATATGCAGGATCAAGAACGCTTGGGATATTTAAGATCTTTTTCACCGTTTTTGAACCCTCAAATCTCCAATAGGCAACTTGGGGTAATGCATGTGGACCTTATTGTTGATAGCTTTCAATTTTGATCTTTTAACTTAATTCTAGGAGATATAAGGCATCACTTTAGTTTTATCAACCACATTTCATGAGAGCTGCACCTGAGTGCCATAAAATTTAATATATTTCATCCTTATTGTCATCCAATTTATATAGACTAGATTGGTCCTTGATGGCTCATTATAAGCCTTGAGGTTGCTGGGATTATTATTACATTATCCAGCTTCAACTAGATATGGAATTGGTCATTATATGTCTTATCACCTATTGTTGTTGTGGATATTAATATATGGAATATAATTTGTTTTTAATGTTAGGATCTGATACTGATGTTGATAATTATTTTTTGTATGGGTCCAAAAACTATCAATGTTTATAGGCGAAGTTTGTTGCTGGCAGAATAGTCAATAATTGAATTCTTATATGGATAGATTGGGGTGTGAGGCCAACCAATTAGATGTGTTTTTGGAGTTACCAAAGCGTTGTAACGCTTATCTTGATGGTAGCTTATATATAGACTAGGCGATGCAGCCTTCTATTAATGAAGAAAATATTCTTTCACCTATTCATGGCTGCTAGCTTGTAAATGATAACTTTACTGGGGATGCCAAAGGCTTTGGAATACACTATTTTGGAATTCAGCCTGTAAGGGTTATAATATATCTGGCAATGTATTTAAACTAACTGGATGGATAGGATGAGTTATGCAATGTGAATATAGTATATTATGGAAAGGTTAATCACTAATGAATGCCATCTATATATAAAAGCAAATGTGTATGTGTGTCTGTGTGTGTGCGATGCCCAGCCAAAACTAGAGCATGTAGAGCTCTGATAATTTGGCTATAGGTGGATGGGAGGGTTTCATGTGCACCTCAAAGCCAGAGTTTTAATTTTTATAGTAAAATAAAAAGTTTTATAAATAGTGCATTCAAAAAGTTCTGGGACTAATATTTTAAAGACAACTTTATAAATAAATAAACTTTCTTTTATCATAATTTAAACGTACAACCTTTCCCTCTCTATACATATTTATATTTCTAAAACAATTGTTAAAAGGTATGCACATAGTTCCTATTTTGTATAACCATATTTAAACCAGCTGTCACATTCTTCTGAATTGTCTCTACTTTATCAAAAGGATGAACCTTCAGTGCCACCTTCAGATTAGAGAACAGAAAGAAGTCAGACAGAGCTAAATCTGGTGAATAGGGTAGATAATTATAATCTGAAGGTGGCACTGAAGGTTCATCCTTTTGATAAAGTAGAGACAATTCAGAAGAATGTGACAGCTGGTTTAAATATGGTTATATAAAATAGGAACTATGTGCATACCTTTTAACAATTGTTTTAGCAATATAAATATGTATAGAGAGGGAAAGGTTGTACGTTTAAATTATGATAAAAGAAAGTTTATTTATTTGTAAAGTTGTGTCTCTAAAACGTTAGTCCCAGAACTTTTTGAATGCACTATGTATGTAACAAGTTAAAATTTTATATTTTTAATGGAAATCGGTATATTGTTACAGCCAAGAAGTTTGATATTCGGTTGATTCGGTTTAAATGGTTTTGTCGAGCGGTTGGTGGGTTTGTGTTGATTAATAAGCTTAACGGTTTAAATAAAGTTAGTGATTGGTTGATTTGATAAGTTAAATGGTTTTGGTAAGTGGTTGGTGATTTTGATTGTTTCGATACTTTTAGTTTTGGTTACGAAGCGGTTGGTGATTGGTTAATTTTTCATCTAATGGTTTTAGCTAAGTGGTTTAATTTATTCGATAGGTTTAATTGGGTATGGCTGAATGATTGGTAAATTTATATTGATTCAGTATAATTTGATTACTTAATTTTATCGATAACTGTAAACAAATATAACAAATATAAGATTATCAGATAAAGCGAATAGCAAAGGCGGTACATGGAGTTCCTGGTCTATCATACGCCGCGCATGGAGGTTTTCCGGATTTTATCCTCCTTTCCCATTCATTCAATTTTCCATTAATCGGTGCGGTATCGTCCCCAGGTCGGCCCACCTCAAATCTACTTAATAAAACACATTCACTCACTCACTGACTGACATCTGAAACCTTCGAGTCTGATAGGTTCAATCAATTTGGGTGAGTGGGTGAGAATTGGCAAATTTTATCGAATCTGAAATTATCGAGCCTGATGGGTTCAATCTATTTGGGCGAGTGGGTTAGAATTGACAAATATCATTGAATAATTCACCAAATTGCTCACCTAAAGCTAATCGAGTCTGATAAGTTTAATCTATTTGGGTGAGTGGGTGAGAATTTGTAAATACGATCGAATCTGAAACTATCAAGTATGATAGGTTCAATTAATTTGGGTGAGTTGGTGAGAATTGGCGAATATTATCTAATAATTCACCAATTTGCTCATCTGAAGCTAATCAAGTCTGATAAGTTTATCATTTGGGCGAGTGGGTGAGAATTGGTAAAAATTATCTAATAATTCACTAATTGCTCATCTGAAACTCAACAAAAATCAGTATTAGAGTTTAAGTAGATTAAGTAGTTAGGATAATCAACTCACCAGCCACGAGAGCAACAGTGGAGCTGTTAGTCTGAGTGGCTCGAGATAAGTGCTGGCACAGCCTATAGGCTACAATGTGAGCTTATCATCTGATAAACTTTAAATACTGTAGTGAAGCACGGGTATCTGGATGTTAGGTTTATATATTTTAAAAACCTGCCTAATTTGGTTCACTTAATTAATAAAATACTTTTGGCAAATTAAGTAGAAGTTGATTTAGTAGTTTGGAAGATATGTCACATGCTCAATGATTTTAAGTATAAAGAGATGTTTCGGGTAGCAGTTTGGTGTTATTTGATTCGATAGGTTTTTTTGTTTGGCCGAGTGGTTGATGGCTTTTGTTCGAATCGATAAGCCACAGTTTAGTTTTGAGGTTGATTAGTTATTGGTTGTTTTGATTTGCTCAGTTAGGTTATTTGAGTGGTTGGTGGTTTTTTGTTGATTCAATTGAGCAATTAGATTTGGCTGAGTGGTTTTGTTTATCTATAATATAAAATCTAAATTAATGAATTGAAAATCTGAAATTTTAAACACCGTAGCGAAGCACGGGTAAATCGGCTAGTATTCCTATAAGGACAATTTGGAGATCGTTATCCAAAAAGTCTAACAGTTAATTTAAGTTTTAAGGTGTGGGAAACAATGCCGTTAATCAAGCTAAAAAGGATGAAAACAAAAATACGTCAACTCCTAATTGGCGATTGCCAACTGGCATAAAGGTTGCCTGTTACGACAAATGATGGGTTGATTGCGTTTCAAAATGGATAATTTTTGAATAGGCCCTCCCAAGTCTTTTTGAAATTGAACAAAGCCTATACAAGTAAAAATATCTTCAATGGGCAATCAAGTCCAAAGAAAATTCATAAAAGCTTGGATCTAAATAGAAAGTATACACCATATAAAACAGAAAAAAACATTAAAAAATAAACATGATAGATTAGAAGGTGTAAATTAATAAATATTTTCTTTTATAGTTTATTTTAATTTATAGACTGTCGCCTAGATTTTAAGCCACCTATGACGCCTCCTGGGGGAGGAGGATTAACTAAATTATAATATATAATTGAAAAAATCAAATTTAAGTTTAAATGTTCACCAAGACAAAACCAGTCACCACCAATTCCTTTGCTTGTCAAAGAAGGTGCAACAATGAGAAGCATGATAAAGTCAGAGATCAAATCAAATTTAAATTATATTTTTTAGATGAGAAGTTAATAAAAATATAAGAACAAGGCCTAATAAGTTTTAGACAGCCTACAGGGGAATTGTCAAAGGAGTGGTTAAGTTCAAAATTGCAAAATAGTTTGTGGCTGATAAGCAAGGTTGATATGTCTATTTTGCTTTGGCAGGGGTTGCTAGGGACAATATATCAAGTCTAAAAGAGTTGAGCAATAATAGCCTTTGCAGCCAGAGACTTCTTAAAGTAGCACTGATGGTGTGGAGAGAGAGAACAAAAGCCTTACTGTTAAATCTAGTCAAGCCAGAAGATGTATTATTTTAATGACCACATTATCAAGCTTTAACTAATATGGAATCAGTTAATATCTGTCTTACACCTGTTGTTGTTTGGTATAATTACCTAAAAAATATAGTATGTTTTAATGTTTGTCAGGATTCTCCCTGGATTAGGTAAAAGCCTTGTCCATGGGGAAAATTGATATAATCATATGAAGGGTATAATTTGCAGATGACCCAATAATTTTGAAAATGGAGTTTAATTTTATGTTTTGACTAGAATACCAAATTTGGGGATTTGCCTGAATTATGCCAAATTCAGGGAATATTTACCTTTCCTATTTGTTATCTAATCTCTATCCACACTTTATTTATTTCCACCTACCCTAGTATCTGGACTTTCCTACAAGTCCCATGACAATACCTTTAAATATCCCTATTCCTATCCTTACATTTCAAAGCAATATAAATAGTGCTTGATTATTCTCAATAAAGTACTTCTCAGCAGAATATCTTATTTACTTTATCTTACATTATTCTAATGAAGAACATCTCATCCAAGGATGCAAGCTTCAAAGCCCTGCCTTCAGATAATTTTGCCACCAAAGATTCCTCCCTGGTGGCCCAACAATGTTGAAATATGATCTTAATGTTGATGGTGAGTAATGTATTTTCAGGCTCTGATAAGGCTTAAATGTGCCTTCTTCCCCCTTTCTTATAAAACTATTCCTGTTCCCACTTTGTCTATCAATTTTTTAAATGAGGAGAAATATGCTCTTTTATAAAGAAATCCCCCAACTACACCCCCAAAATGATAAATTTCTCCAGTGAAGTTCTCTTATTACTGCCGCTCAAATTCACAAAATTTCCTTTATCCTAAATCCTGAATCCTTTTTATTTTACTATTTTTTTGTAAGTTCATTTATTTTATAACAAAATTATAGAATAATAACTCTCAACTTTAAATCTTCCTACTCTTTTTCTTCAAGATCCTTTTTTTATATTTTATGAAGTTTGTGGTCAATTGCATACCAGACTATTGAGTGTGGAATCCATCTAAACTTTAAATTTTAGAAATAGTTTAGAGAGCTTAGTGAGCCACCAAAAATGGCGTGCCCACCAATCTACTAATCCAGATTCATGTGCTTTTGTTCAGACCCTTCTGTGGGAATCCTGTTTGCTAATGCTTGCAGGTGCCAATGTTTGGCAGGATTCCACAAACGATTTTGTTTTATTAAATGTGCCAATTAATATGGCAAATTTCCTATATCAAACTAAAAATAATTTAAAAATATATTATTTTCAAGTAGGAGCTTAGGTGTGAAAGAGAGATATTTTATTTGACGCCTTCCCCTAATATTTAGGGTCATTGAAGGCTAATAGTGATTAGAATTAAATTTGGTATTGGTGGGGTAATGAGGCTTTGACATTTTAATGATTTGAACAATCAGCGCTCCATAAATTCTCCTCACCTCATTGGCTTGACCTGATATTATTGGTCCACCGCAGGTAGGATAAAATCATGATAAAGAGTTTTAATATAGTGCACTAATCATAAGTTTTAAATGTAAGATTCTCACGGCTGATTTCCGCCAGCTTTAGCTCATGATTGGTGCCTGGGAGCCCCTCCAACTCAGGTGGGGCATTCCGCTGAGGGTCAGGAGAGACAAAGTTGACTTCATCTACCCTGGTCGATGGCAGGTGTTCATAAAACAATTACAACAAGTCAAATCATTTTACTGAGTGTCAGGTAATTTCATAAGTATTAATTTTTTGAATATTTTTGCACAAAAGATTTTTTTCTAATGCTGAGAGGGCAATTATCTGACATTATCCCCCTTAAGAATGTTGAGGGGAGAATAGAGCTGTAGGAAGCGGCCATGTACCCAGTTGATGATATTCCTTGTAGCCAAGGATTTGATAGAATACTCCACACCTTTCTTGTAGATGATGACAAAAGGCCTTCCCAGATTGACCCAAGCTTACCACTTCTAGGAGTGATGCGGTTACAATAATACAGAACTAGGTCTGACACTTGGAAGGATGGTAGGGAGGTTCAGAGCTCATTGGCAGCCTGCCCATCTTTAGTTACAGTTTTATCTAAATTAGTCATGGCCTCAGATTGGAGCTGGATGATGCGCTAAGCCAATCTTCTCATGGCTTTCTCAGGTTCCTCAACTCTAGATGAGAAAACATTTTTATCTAAAAAGAGCAAGTATTTCTGGTTCCCGCCCATACAAAACCCATAATGGGGACATTTTAAGGATCAGGCGATAACTAATCTGGCATGCCATAAGAGCACTAGATAGAAATTGATCCCAGTGAAGTTGATCAGAGGATGCCAATTTCACAGGATAAAGACCAAGGTTCCATTTGCTCTGTCCACGGTCCCATTGATGCAGGGATTATACAGAGCCAAGAAAAACTGTTGTGCTCTCATGGTAGTGGCCTGGTTTTTGGATACTCTGTAGGTGAAGTTCTTACCATTGTCACAGAGTAGTACTTGGGGACACCCATGACGAGTAAAAATGTTTTGATGTAAAAACGCGGCAGTGGCCTTGGTCGTTTTTGGCTGGGAAAGTCATGACTTCAATCCAGTTAATAAAATGGTCAATGTCTACTAGGAATTATCTATTTCCACTGGTAGTTTGTGGGAGGGGACTTACCATGCCCAGACTGATGGTATGGAAAGGTTGTTGGGGGGTAGTTGGTTGATAATGATATATAGTCTTAACACTAGACTACTTCTTACATGTGTGGCAGTCTTCCAAAACTTCAACAATAGTTTCATTAATGCCTTCCCAATGGTACCGCTCCCTAATCCACTCATAGGTTTTCTTTGCTCCCTCATAACCTAGGGTAGAGTGAGCTTCCAGGATAGCAAATATGCGTATCAAAGGCCATATATAAGGAAACCATTTTGCTCCCACCTGCTTATATAACTTCCTGTTCTCCACCTTGGTGTTGTGGGAGTGCCGGTCTAACATTTTTTGGACAGGCTCATCCTCATCCTCCCAGTCATTGGGGGTCATTAAGAGGTCATATAACCTCTTCGCCTCACTATTATCCAAGTGCATGACTGGCAGCAGAGTTGACCCACCAACATTCATATAATGGGTTCCAGCATGGTGTTTGGTCCTCATGATGTAATGCTGGAGCTTAAGTGCCCAGAGCGTTAACTGGCCAGTAGGGTCCTTCACGTTCTGTAACCATTTCAGAGAAACATGTTCCATAAACACTGTGAAGGTAATCCATACAGGAAAGGACAGTAATGTTTCACAACTAATAGAATGGCAAAGCACTCATCCTCCGTGATGCTATAGTTGCGCTCCGCCTTAAACAGCATCTTTCTAAAGTATGATTTGTGATGATATACCCCGTTTTTATCTAGTTGAGCCAAGATGGCCCTGATAGCATAGTATGAGGCGTCAGTAAATAGGATGAAAGTTTTATCATAGTCTGGGTGCCACTGGATAGGACGTTGTTGCAGCAGTTTCTTTAGAGTCTTAAAAAGCTGTATTTGTTTCTCACCTCAATGGAAAGGAGTGTTATTCATCATAGGCGGACAAGGGGTTTGCTGAGCTGAGAGAACTTTGGGATGAACTGATGGTAATACCCCATCATGCCCAGAAAACCTTCTCCCGTAGATTCTTAGAGAAAGGCATTTTTGTTATGGCCTCAACCTTGCCCTGTAAGGGTTGGATTTCTTCTTAGGAAATGGCGTGTTTAAGAAAATTTAGCCTCCTCTGAAAAAAAGAGCACTTAGAGGGTTTTAATATGATGGACTAGCGTAAGCATTCAAAACACTTCCTTCAGATGAGACAGATGTTCGTTGAAGGTCATTAAAACACTGGGATGTCATTAATATAGACAATAACAAAACTTAACTTTGGGTCCAGCAAAATGGTTCATGGCTCTCTGGAAAGTTACGGGTGCATTGCACAACCCTTGAGGTAGTCAGGTTGTTTGATAAAAGACCTTCACTGCAAATGAGAGCGCATTTTTCCTGATCTTGGGGAAAAAGGTTCATTTTCTAATAGCCGCTAGCAAAGTCCATGGCGGAGAAGAAGTTAGAGCCTGAGAGTTGGGCCAGGGCATCATCAATGCGGGGGATAGGATAGCTATTCTTTTTGTGAGGTTATTAAGTATGCAGTAGTCCATGAATATCTGATGACCACCTCTTTTAAATTTGATAAGCAAGAGGGGGAAGACCAAGGGCTTTAAAAGGGTACCAGTAGCCCAGAGTCTAGTAACTTCTTGAGCTCAGTCCTCATTTGTTGCTCTTCCTCCTTTGATTAATAAAAAAGTTTTAACTGGATGGGACAGGCATCACCCACATCAATGGAGTAGCTCCAGTCCTTCATGTGGCCATAATCGTTATCCAACTTAGAAAATATTTCGAAATAGCCTTCCAATAAGTATGGACTTTTTCAAGCTTGTCTGGGGTCAGCTCATTCGAGATATGGACATTGGATAAGGTATATAACAGGTTATCCAATGGCAAGCCCATATCCAACGTAGAGCCAATGAAGTGAATTTGATCAATGTCCTCCACAGGGATTAATAAGCCTCTGCCAATCTCCTGGTGTTTCCTTACAACGAGGTCCTTGCTGGTGAGGTTCCCCAACAGAATAGTAATAGGACTCTGGTAGGCTGGGAATAGTATACCAGGGAATACTCTATGCTCCAAGGGACTAAAGCCCTCAACACTTATGAGGTGCAACAAGCAGTGGTGTGGGTTTTGGAGTATTTTCTTTATGTCAAACACTCATTGTTCACCCAGCTTAATCACTACCTTATCTGAAGCATAGAGAATTATACCGTTCCTAGCATCTACTGAATTGGGCATTTTTTTGTACTCGCCCAGAGGTGGTATAATGTAAAGGCAAAGAGAAAAATGAGTATTCAGCCAGGTGAAATATTCGTTCTTGTCAAAATCTTTATTGAATAAGACTAAAGGGACTTCATAGTTGAGTAATGAGAGAAAACCTTGCTTTATTTTTATCCCTTGTAATCAATCATAAGCTGGGTACCTATGAGCATATCATATGTGTTGTTGTCAAATGCCACTGCTGGGACCAATAAGATGAGCTTCCCAATTTGAATGGGAGGGGAAGAGTATGCCCATATGGCATGGGCGTTATTTGGGCCTGCAGTTCCAAATTTTTTAATTGTACTCCATGTCAGGAACCAGCTTGATCTTTTTCATCAACTTTGAGGAGATTACATTCACCGAGGAGCCAGTATCCAGGATGGCCATCACCCAGATTTTTTGCGTGATCACTTCCACATTGGTGAGTGTTCCTCCAAAGTTAGGAGACAGAGCTAAGACCTTATGGTGCCGGATTATGAAGGTTAGTTTGTGAGCAGTCTCTGGGCAACTCTCCAAGATGGACTTTGTAGTGTGACCCGCTGGAGAGGTAGAATCAATCCAGTTAAGAACTCATCAGCATTGTTGGCAGTGTCAATAACCTCAGGAACCCTAGAACTTGACTGAGATATGTGTCCTCAGGTATGGTGGTCTCGTCTACTCCTCCTGCGTTTAAACAATCAGGAACCTCCGCTTTAGAAGGTACTCATAGTATGTAGTAACCAGCATCCTTGTAATCCCTTCCAATTCGTCCCCATGGTTATTTTTTACAAAAAGTAAGGAAGCAATTGATGTAGGGGAATCAGGCACACGAGTTTTGTCAGCAATAGGGGTGCCTATCCCTATTCTGACATCTCTTTTCCCTGCTCCTCAATGTTGGCTTTCTTCTTACATCACACAGGCTCATAGTGCCCAACCTTGTTGCAGTAGGCACACCAAGGACGTTCAGATTAATTGGCTTTTGATTTATGATCCTCAGGGCCCATAATCTGAAGGGTCTCCTTTTTGACTTCAATAGCAAGGACCTGGGACATGGGCTTTTGATCCTCAATGACCAGGAACTGGGGTCTTGTTGCTACTCCATGAGAAACTTTAAGCTTGTGGAAGTCAGCAATATCTAAAAGATCCTCTTTTATATTATGGACGTTGCGTAAATAATGTTTGACTGAAGTGATGTGCATCGCCAAAGTAGGGTGAGATGCCAACCCAGTCAAGATAACAGCAAAGCGTCGTCAAGGGTCAACATCTTGGAAGTTAACAACATCTGCGCTTCAATATATAACTATTCCTCAAATTCAACCACTAACTCCGTTTCTTATGATAATGCGCATGAAAGCTTGCTTCTTCATGCTTAAGCTTTGTTTTGATCCAAACTTATCAATTAGCTCCTCCTTAACCTCATACCAGGTGCTAAGGGCATCCATATGGGTCATCATCACCTCCTGACCCATGTTACTCAAACAAGAGAGGGTATGTTTAACCTTCTGATGGTCAGTCGCCCCTTCCATAGCAGCTTTATAGACATATAAGAACAAAGCGATGCTACCCTTGCTGGAGATTAACTTGTCCATAAAAGTTGATTTGAATGAAAAATGGTCACCCCCAGTGAGGGTATAGATCTCAGTAGCATCTGACCCATGGTCTCTGAGCGAAGGTCCAACTGATAAAATGAGTGAAAGAGTCTATTGAGCTGGTCTTGGTTAGCTTCAAGTATGGTTTTAATGGCGGTGACGGGCATCTAGAAGGCAGATTCATATAAGGCCAATCTGGCTTCTATTCTCAGTTTATGATTTTCCAGTTTTTCAACCCAACTCTCTAGTGCCTTGACATTAAAATGTAGTTGCGACACAAGAGAGCTTAAGTTTTGTTGTCAACTTCTACCACCCCCACGAAGATTTTGAGCTCCTCTTTTATTTGCTTACACCCTTCATTGTCACGTGGGTGTGAGCTTTTACATGTATGTTACCTTAAATCTGGTCATAACTGCGCTCAACCTGCGTCAACTGGCTAAGCACATCCTTCAACAGTGCGGGCCCTTCAAGAGAGTTCTTGACCCCATGTGCTTCTTTTTCACATTCATTAACCCATTGGGCATAACATTTGGTAGCCTCAAGAGAAGCTTTAAAAGATAGCATTTTTTCCAGTTGAGCAACCTTGACCTCTAGAGCGGGGGCAGCCCTAGAAGGTTCTTAAAACAGACGCCTCTTAAGTTCTTCAACGCGGGACAAGGCTTTGGCTAGTTGCTGCTCCACCCTAGTATACATTGTTCATACCCAGGTTGAGGGGTGGATGCGTGTGGCAAGAGGTTGTTATGAGTTTACTCTACATGCTTTTCAAGTTCCTTAGCAAACTCCTTAAGTAGAGAGCGATTTCTAGCGGTGGACACGTTTAACTTATCCTGGAAGACCTTCATAGTCTCCTCTACATTTTTACTGCACCAGTATTCATGGTGGTGAGCCGCTCATGCAACTGAATAATGCATTTGCGGTCTACCTCCACACCAGATTGCGCTGTTCCAACTTTTTAGAGGTAATATTGTATAAACTATCATAAGCTAATCTTAGAGAATCATGGTTTGCAAGGTGATGGTGAAATTCCTCATGATGGACGCCTAAAGAGTGTATCATGTGGAACAATGCAGGGTGAGAAAATTTTGAGGACATAGGTAGTCAGATTAGTAAGCTGATTATAGGCGTCAGGAAGGATTCAAGTCTCATAGAGGTACATTAGACGGTCCTCTACAGAATAACCTCTTACTTGTGAAGCAATATCACCAGGCTTTAATATGCCGTGAGTTAAGTCCCTCACTACTTCAGCTGCAGGCTAGGTAAAGCGGTGAGACTGGTATAAGGATTCGTTCAAACTGCTCTCCTTCAAAAGATATGGTTGGGGGCTATCCATACGGTCATCTTCTTCAACATCTCCGTTTATAACCCATTTAATAACACTTTCAGCGGGTGCGCCCTCAATGTTGGTGATAATTAAACTTGTGGTGTATAGGAAGCTCCTGTAGGGAGTACCATTTTGTGGGTATCCTGCTTGATAATGCTCACAGGTGTCATTGTTTGGCAGGATTCCACAAAATTTAAGTTTTACTTAATTGTGCCAATTAATATGATAGACTCACTATATTAAACTAACAATAATATTTTAAATACATTATTTCCAAGTAGAAGTTGAAGTGTGAAAGAGCGCTCATTTATTAAATGCCTTACCTTAGTATTTGGGGTCATTGAAGGATAATAGTGGGATTAGAATTAAATTTGGTATCAGTGGGGTATTGAGGATTTAACATTTTAATGATTTAACCAATCAGCGCTCCATAAATTCTCCTCATCTCGTCTGGACTTGACCCAATATGATTGGTACACCTCAGGTAGGATAAAACCATGAAGCAGAGATTTGATATAGCGCACCCAATCTTTTTTTTTAAAATGTAAGCTTCTCAAAGCTGATTTCCGCTGACTTTGGCTCATGATTGGTGCTTGGGCGCCCCTCCAACTCAGGTGGGGCATTCCATCGAGGGTCAGGAGAGACAAGGGCGACTCAATCTGCCCCAGTCAATGGAAGGCGAGGAGTAAAACAATTAATCTAAGTAAAATTATTTCGCTGAGATTCAGGAAATTTCTTAGGTATTAATTTTGAACTATTTTTGCACAAAACATTCTTCTCAAGCAGTTGAGAGGGCAATTGTCCAACACCTTCCAAGCGTGTAACTGTAGAATACCTGAAACCCAAGAAGTAGTTTTATCACCCAGAATAATGCAGAGGCTGCCATACCCCTTTACCTTATATAGACAATGCTCTCAATTGTTATAGTAGTGGCCTATTCTTTTTTCTCCTAATCTTTTAATTTTTAGTAAAGACAATTAACTTAACTTCTTAATTTTTCTGTTTTTTAAAGCATTTTATGCTTCTTGGTACAAATCATAGCAACATGCTCTCAGTGAAACAGTCAAGCTCTAGTAGGATAGAGGGCTTTTGGGCCATCTTTTCTTGTTGTTTGGTGCCTCAGGTGATCCATGGGAACTGTGCAGTGCTACTATTGTGAGCTTAAGCTCCCCTGGTCCTTACAGGTACAATTACCAACTAAGTTTGTAGAAAATTTTGGTTTTAGCTGAATAGTCAATAATTAAATCCCTTAGGTGGAATAAATGTTATGAGATGACAACCAACTAGAGTTTTATGGAGTTATTAAAGAATTATAACGGTTACCTTGATGGTAGATTTTTACATAGCCTGGGCTATGCGGCTTGGTATATATGAGTAAATTTCTTTATTACCCAAATATTGTCACTAACATTATCTAAATATTATTTATTGGGCTGGCTAAAGGCTTATGAACAAAATATCTCAGAAGTCATCCCCTAAGGGTCATAATCTAGTTGGAGATGGACTCCAATTAGGTGGATGGATATTAAAAGAGTTATACATTTTGGATAAAATTATTTTAGATTTAAGTTTATTAGTAATGAATGTCGTTTTCATTGAGGTAAAGCAGATGAGTTAATCAGTAAAATTTTCTATAAAAACCCCTTATTATTTTAAAGAATGACAGTGTTATATAAATAAATCTTATTATATTTTGCTTCTTTAAGATAGTGGAAAGTTATCTTATCTGATTTATCAAGTAGCTTGAAATGAAGTTTAAATTGCTTTTCCATGAAAGCAAATGTTAATTCTCAGTGTAAAGGCTTGGTTCCGCCAAGTTGGTTTGCACAGGGTATTAGCCACTGAGCAACCAAATCGGAAAATATGAATATCGCCAACTTTAATAAAACTGAATAAACTTTATATGGAGCAATCGCCCCTTATTCTACCTTTATTAATCTTATAATAATCGCAGACTTATCTGCAACAACCTAATCATGGGAAAAGACCTCTCATTCAATCCTCTGTATGACTCTATAAATCTTGGTTCCCAAGCCAGATGCATCCTTGGCTTAGTAGTCTACTATTCATTTTCCCTTTTCTAGAAGTTCTCATTTATATTGAAATCTCAGTGTAACTTCCCTCAATTCGCCAAATGGGTGACTTTTTGATTGATTATTATCCGTATACCTTTTCCATCAATCTTGAGACTCATCTCAATTCCCACTCTGATCTGCTGGTATGTGTAGCATATCATCCAGTCACATCAACTTCCCAACATTACCCCCCCCCCTTTGACTGGACAATATGCTCTTACTGCTTATATGCTCAAAGGAACTTTGCATGAACTTAGTTGATAATCTGACCCCCCGCAGGTTCCTTAATAGTGTAGACATTATGCCAGTCTTCTCAATTATCTCAAATAGCACAGTCCAGATGCTGGAGAGCTTGTCTTTCCACCCAAATCTGTGCTGGTCATGGAATAAGACATGGTCTCCTACAGCAAACAGCAGAAGTCTGCTCCATCTCTTATGATTGGCTCCCTGATTGCAAATCTTCTTGGCCAAACTGGTAGAGTAGGCTTCCATTTGTAGCTTGATCAATGTTTCCATAAGAGCCTTCAAGTATCGCTGAGGGTCCACACCACTAGTGTCCTCTAAACATTAGTAAAGCAAGGCAGGCAGAGCCAAATGTCGACCATACAACAGTTGGAAAGGGCTCTTACCAGTGGACGAATGATAGCTGATATTATATGCGAACACAGCTGTAGGTAGAAGGGAACTCCATTATGAGGGTCGATCCTTTACCAATTTATGGAGTATGTTCACTAGGGTTCCGTTGACCCACTCCACCATTCCATTTGATTCCGGATGATAGGGGGTGGTCAAAACCTTGCAGATCGCCATTAACTCGCTCAACTTCAGCAGGAATTGCGAAGTGAAATTGGTTCCATTGTCCATTAGAATGAACTGCAGGCAGCCTAGTCTCTGTATAACACACTCCATAATAAACTTGGCAGTGGTGACTGCTCCCAAGTCATTAATGGCCCTGGCCTCCACCCATCGAGTCAAATGATCATTGGTGACAATTATATACTTGGATCAATTGGCGCTAGTTGGAAGAGGTCCCACTACATCAATGGAAACGGTTTCGTGCAAACTGAAGTTTACCCAGATGGTATTTGGTCGTTTTATGGAAAGGCTTCTCCACTTGACACTGATGGCAACAACTAACCGTTTCCAATACATTGTAATGCATGCTCTCCCAGTAGTAATGGGGTTGCAAAAACTCCAACGTTTTCCACAATCCTCCATGTCCTACAGCCCAATCAGCATCTATAATAATCGCAGGTCTAGATGAAGGTTTAGGGAAACTTGGTGTTGAGTCTCCAATCCGCTTATATAGTTCCCCCTCACATAGAAAAGTATTCTACCTGAGACCATCTAATACCTTGATCACCTGCGGCGGCTCATCATGGTATTTGTTTTCCACCATCTTCTTGTACATTATGTCAGCTAAATCTTCCATGATAGCGACCGTTAGCAGCTGGGAAAGACAATCCACATTTTTATGTTTTGCCCCCAGAAAGTGTATAATCTCGAAATCATATGCCTGGAGCTTCAGTGCCCAATGTGTGAGCCATCCTTCTGGTTCATGCAGATTCTGCAGCCTATGCAAGGAAGCGTGATCTGTCACAAATTGAAACCTTACCCCATGTAGATATACTTGAAACTATTTGTAAGCGTAGATCACCGCCAAACACTCCTGCTCAGTCACAGTGAAGTTCATTTGTGACAGTTTAAGCTTTGACTACAAAATGTTAGGATGCTCCATGCCGTCATTGTACTTTGGGATAATACTTCCCCTATAGTGGAGAAGGATGCATCCATTTGTACTATGAACTGTTTGTTAAAGTTGGGATATTGCTAAATGGGTGCACTTGCTAACGCAGTTCATAACACATTATCCTGTTCAGGCATCATTCCATCCAATCAAAAGAGGCATCTTTCTTTAACAACTTGAAAAGTGGGCCCCAATGCAACTGAAGTTGTTAATGAACCGTCAGTAGTACCCAACTATCCTCGGAAACACTTGAATATCCCACTTATTACCTGGTCAAGTCATCTTGCTTATCGCTTCCACCTTTACCAGCTGCAGTTTAAGCCCATTTGAATCCACTATGAACCTGAGGTAATCTAGTTGTTCTTTAAAGAAATGACACTTCCAAGGCTTGATTTTAATATTAGCGGTAGCGAGGTGATGGAACGCTTGTTCCAAGTGGATAAGGTGCTCTGTAAACATCTGCAAGAACACATTGATATCATCGAGGTAAACTAAGATGTAGGACAGCTATAAGTCACCTAAAATTGTATCCATGGCATGCTGGAACGTAGCCTAGGCATTGCACAAACCTTATGGCATGTGAGTCATCTGGAATAACCCTTTCAAAGTAATAATAGTGCATATCTCCCATTCCGCTGATGGCAAATCAATCTGCCAGTACCCCAAGATCAGATCCATGGTAGAAAATAATTCGCCCCACCCAATCAGTACAATGCGTCATCAATCCACAGAAGAGGGTAGGAATCCTTATTTGTTACATTATTGAGTTTACAATAGTCAATAACCACTCAGTTCATGCCATCCTTCCTTTTTACAATGAGCACAGGTGACACCCATAGCTGTTTGACGGCTCTAGCATTCCTTGTTCAATAAGTTTATCTACTTCATTGGAGACAACCTCTTCCACTGCTTTTGAACGTCTAATAGGTCGTGAACAAATGGGAGGGTGATCCCCCATATCTATCCGATGTACTACCCCTTGAGCGCACCCCAAATCATGATCATTGTGTGCAAAAATATCTTGATACTTTTCAAATAACGCCATAGCCTTATCTTGCTTTTCCACTGATAATCCAGTAAGTGATTCCCGCAGAACCACTGTCAATATGCTGAGCGATGAGCTTTTCAGTAGTCTGAGATCTTCCCATGAGCCAAAATCATGAATATGGAGAACTTCCTCTTTAGGAACGAATTGCAGGTAAGCCCCCACTTGGTGCTTCTGGATCGTTATTTTCTCCATCTGTAAATTCGCTAGCAGCACCTTCACCTCCCCATTACCAGGGAGCAGTAGCCCTGGAGCCAGATGTGGTTCAAGCCGTGAGTGTTGGTGAGGCGCCATGATTTCCCCATAAAGCCCTTTAGGGACATCGATTTTGAGCTCAGTCCCTACTATGCACTGGTGTCCAAATGGTAGGCTCAAAGCACTCTCTGCCAAAAGCGAAATCTTTTTGTACACATAAATCTGGTTGGGGAGGGCTCTGGTTCACCGCTTCATATGTCGATATTGAACAAGAATCACTCCATCGCTGTACACTAAATTGATTTGACTAGAGTGGAACGGATCTGTTGGGATTCCACAAGAGATAAAATAAACGAGGATCTGTTGTCCCAAAACATTAAGAGTTTCCTCCGCCATATTTATCAAAACACCAAATTTCCTCATAAATGCCGCGCCGATTAACATGTTGTAGTTGTTGTTTGGCAGAACCACTGCTGAAGCAGAAGCCCAGACTGATTCAAATCATAAAGGCAATGCGCTATATGCTCCTTCATACACAGTGCTATGCATCCCCACGGTCCCATATACTACTCAATGGTCCACATCCTGTTTCAACATAAGCTTAGCCACCAACCTGGTAGAAATTATGTATACAGGGGCTCCCATGTCTATGATAGTACAGATCTTTGTGTTTTGAATGAAATTGTCGCAGTAAGTGCATTCCAAGTAAGAAGAACCATAAGTGTTTATTACGTGTACATCCAAGGGCTTTGTGTTACTCAGAAAGGAGGAAATGCCCCTGCTGACATGAGGATACTCACTAGCAATTTTATCAACTGGAATGGCTTTGTTAACCCCTACTAAAGAGGCAACGTTTTTTGAGGGATCAGCGTTACTCATGCAGGTTTGTTCCAGGATCTGCCACGCATATGGGTTCTGCACATCCTGGCAGAACTCAGAGCTTGGCGGAGATTTTTCACTCTCTGAAATGGAGGAAGAAGTATCTGACAGAAGCTGTTGGTATAACAAATTGTCTGGTTGAGTTCTGAATCCTATAAAAAGAGATGCTTGGGAATCATTAGGGACAATTGAATTGGACTTAGCAGAGGTAGAACGTCCCATCTCTACTCTGCTTGAGCTTTTCCCTGCTCACTCTTCTCAGTTGGCATTGCATACACCTGTGGTTTGCTAGGGCAAATGCCCGCATAATGCCCTCTTTGTCCGCACTGGGAGCAAGTATTCATAAAAAGGTTCACGTATATAGCTTGCAGCGGAAGGACCAGTTCAAACTTGACAGTATGGTTCCAAAGTCGTGGATGAATCGGTGGAGCATATATAGGCCAAAAAGAGTCCGCTGATTTGTATGATGGACGAATATGTTCCAGCGGTTGATAGCTCGGTCGCTGCAGCCCATATCCTAAAGAGTTTGGTGTGGCAACAGCAGGGGTCTTTTGGGCTACATTAGGAGCGCTGATCATGGTGGAGAGTCAACATAAGGTGTTTATTATTCGAATAAGTCCTTCATCTCCATCCAAAATGTGAGACATAGCATTATGTAGTTCCCAATATGGTTTGACAGCCGCTGTCATCACTATACCAACATCCTTGGTGGATAAAATGTTAGCTCCAAGTAGTACATGTGCTTCCACTGAGAAACGTTCAGCAAATTCTAACAGGGTCTTGTTTTGGTGAAAATGTACAGTCAGGAAGTTGGCCTTTCATTGGGCCATCTTGGCCGCAACCCCCAAACAGCCAGAGAACAAACTCTTTCACTACTTCATATGATACCGAGATATTAGGAAGGTGGCAGGTAACTTGATCTGCACTTTCCACATCTAGAGCGGATAGCAACATTTTCACTTTCCGCCAATCAGATGCCCCTTCCACGGAGAATTTGAATCACTTAAAGTAACTGTGTAGATTCCCGTCACAACTAAAGGGAGGTAATTTCTCAGTTTAAACAGCTTCTCCTTGCTCCAGGCTCCTGCCGCAAGGAGCAGATGAATTGTTTCCTGTAGAAACTAAGGGAACCACCCCCATGTGAACTATCATATGGCTGGCTGGACAGAATCAAATCCGTCAAACTGGACTCAGAAGAAGTAGTGTCACATGGGGGGTCCATCGCAACTCTCAAGGGATACTCATTAGCTGATCCATAGCATTCTTCCCCTGAATCACAACTAACTGAACCACTTCTCCCAGCTCTGGAATGCTCCACAAAATTTTCGTTAATTAGCTGTTCCGCTTTAACTGAATAGCATCTACACCGTCCATCCTGGGATTCCTGTTGCAGTATCTCATATTGATGTTGCAACTCCTGACAGAATTCCCACTCAACGTCCAGTTTCTGCTCCACTGCTTGTAGTCGCAAGAGGTCATCTTTAACTGTGTTCTGCATTTGTTTATGCTGCCGTCTAGCATTACCCACTTGTTGATTAGCACCTTTTATTTGGATAAAGAGGGTGGCTTGTTACCATACTAATTTCTCGCTGGCCTATTAAGGGGTATCAAGCCATACTTGCATGCCCGCATACTCTCTTGTCTCACCAATTGGAAAAGAAAAACTTGACTGTGCTCATCCTGGCTAACAACTTCCAGTTGTGTAACTCGACGGATTAGCTGGAGATATTTGGGGGATGTCAATCAAAGTATAAGCGCGTTATCTGTCATTTGCTGACTACTCAATTTGATGCGAAGTTGGGTTAATTCAGCTGATACAGAACTGACATGATCCGCCACTTGCCATTCCATCAGTGTTATTTTTCCCCTAAGCTGAGCAATCGTGGCTTCAAGAGCTTCCACTCATTCTGCTAGATCCATCATATAGCACTTGGTATAGCTTCCCAACGTTGTTACGCCCTAAATCCATTCTGCTGATAGGCCATGCCGATCCAACAGTTCTCCTGTTACACGGGGTAACTCTAAATTTAACTGTGGTACCAAAATGTCCAACCGACGGCGGACTTACCCAACACGGCGGTCCATCTGTACCAGCGCCCCTTGCACCTCTGAAAAAGAGCAATTGAGGCGGTTGAGCAGGAGGCAAGTATTGTTTTGCTGTTCTTGAGCGAGCTGCATTACATCCCCAATCTCTATATTGTGGCGAGCCAGCACACGCAGTAGCTGCCTAATAGATGGTTGCACATAAGCGACTAGATACTCCTCAATTCCATGGTACCAAGATGGTGAGCTAACCCCATTGTAGTAATGTCCAGATAAGATATGTACAAGGCGTAGCAGTTTTCTTGGTCTTGTTGATTATAAAACAAACTCAAGGCATGCTCCCCCACCTCATCTTCATATAGTTGATACCTGCACAACAGACATTCCATAATATCCCGCAGCTGCTGAGGGGTCACATTTGTGGAGCGTCCTTGTTGGTCAGCCATCAACTCAGGGCAGTATTTAATTGCAGTTTGATCATAACTTCTTCATCACCCAGCTTAGTTACAGT
This sequence comes from Massospora cicadina, assembly GCA_022478985.1. Lineage (NCBI taxonomy): Eukaryota > Fungi > Entomophthoromycota > Entomophthoromycetes > Entomophthorales > Entomophthoraceae > Massospora > Massospora cicadina. Next base: position 109,073 of record JAKSZP010014656.1, on the reverse strand, counting down.
AAAGAATACTGGTTTGTTGTTAGGTGCTTCACGTGCTTCTTCAGCATAACGCGCTTAGAATATGATCAAATTTTGTCATAATGAATGAGGGCTCATCATTCTATCCTTGCGTCAAGAAACTAAAGTTGACCAGTGGCCCCTGTAGTGAGCACCTCTGTTAATTCTTGGCGTAAAGGCTTGATTCCGCCAAGTCAGTTTGCACAGGGTATTAGCCACTGAGCAACCAAATCAGATGATATAAAGATTTCTGACTTTAATAAAACTTGATAAACTATATATGGAACAATCACCCCTTATTCTATCTTTATTAATCTTATACGAATCGCAGACTTATCTGCAACAACCTAATCATGGGAAAAGACCTCCTATTTAATCCTCCGTATGACTCTTTAAATATTGGTTCCCCAAGCCAGATGAATCCTCAGCTTGGTAGTCTCTTATTCATTTTCCCTTTTCTAGAAGTTCTCAAGTATATTGAAATCTCAGCGTAATTCCTCTTGATTCACCAAATGGTTGACATTTTGATCGATTATTATCCATAATCTTTTCCATCAATCTCGAAACTCATCTCAATTCCCACTCTGATCTGCCAGTATGTGTAGCGTATCGTCCAGTCATATCAACTTCCAACTGTAAATCTAAGTGAATTGAATCCACATATAAAGAAGACATTACTGGCTGGTTGTCTCCATAAAATTAGCTTCTTCTTTAATATTTATTTGGAGTAGGCCAACTAAAAGATGGGCATTACCAGTAGAAACTAGAAACTATATTAGGAAGTGAGTGAAAGTAGATGCAGAGTGAAATCTATTTGCATACCACAGAGTAGACGAGTAATCATTTTGTCAGCCCATATGCCAGGCTAGTGGAAATTGAGTATCATATTACAGGGTGATCTTTCTATGATGGACCAGGGGTGTAGGAAGGGGTCCGCGTGTAAATACCAGACTTAGAACCAAGACTCAATGAGTCTCTGCTTTAATATGTCCATAGAGCCAGTCCTGGAAGTGTTCCCATAGGTGTAGGTGAGATCTGTTGACTGTCCCTCAGATGGTTGCACTGTCCTTTAAAGGCATCACAGAGACTGTGTGTATAGTCCATAGTGCTATGGTACTATGAGAGAGCGGAGCGTGAGTGGTATAGGGGATTTAAGATGGAATGCAAGGAAGCATCTTGATATTGATAGGTCCTAGTTGTTATGTATTTTAAACAGGCGTTCACCCTCACCCCATATAGCTATTGATGGCGGGCACGCCTCAAGGCAGGGGTGTAGGGTGCCATCTCTCCATAGACTGCACATGTGCATGACAAGCGTTTAAGCATTCAGCTGTTCTATAATTTTGTCTTAGCATCGCCAGTTGTTTTCTCTTACTCTTGGCTGGAGGTATGGGTAATGGATAACCTCCATATTGCCATTTGTGTTGTGAGGTCATATGGGATTTCCAAGGCATCTATGTAGTCAACTTTATAATGCTTGGAACATTATCCTATGTGTTCCTCTGGGAGGGTTGGTCCTGCTTCCCCAATGTGAAACTCGCTCTGAATCTTCCTTTTCGCTGACTAGTGCCCGTTATTATGACCGTCCATATTAAGTTTCTAAAGGTGCAGAGGAGGCGCTTGATTTTAGGGGGTCCCATGTGGGCCTGCAGCGTTGGGGCAGTTTATGAGGTATGTGAGTAGGCTAGAGGGGTTTTGGGTGTTGGACAGTTTGAGTGCCTGTGCAAAGTTGGCCCTGGCTGCTCTGGACCAGTGTTGGCGTGGGAGATACAGGCAATGGCTTCCTCTATCCAGTTACTAAGTATGTGGTTGGCTTCTCACATAAAGTCTATTAGGCCCATGCCACCGCTTGAGCGTGAGCCATAGAGCATCTCCATGCGTACAGGTGGGCGGGATCCTGGCCACAGCCATCCTTGGATTAGGGCGTGCACCGAGGAGATGAAAGAGGGCGAAAAAGAAATGGTGTGGCAGGGAACATAGTATTGAGAGGATGAGTGATTTAGCAATTGTTATAAGTCCTGTTACCCCAGGTGACCTTCCTTTTAAGGGAGGCAACGAAGTTAGACATTCTTTGTAGCAGGTTGTTATCTATTACATCAGTGGCGTATCCACATGCTTCCAGCCACATCCAAAGGTGGCGGATTGAGTTGGTGGAAGAATTGATGCAAAGGGCAGGATGATGGGATCACTCTTTCATGAGCATCTTAATGTGAGGGTACTTAAGTCCAGTTAGCTGTGTATTTGCATAGTAGGATAATTTCAGCTTTATTATTATTGAGTGTTTCGTTTCTTACGTTAAAATATTTCTCCAGGGTGTATCAAGCTGCTGGGCATCTTAATCACTTCCTATGCCAGCCTCGCAATCATCTGCTAAGGCTAATATCTTGACTTCTGGCTGGCCTTATGCTGTGGTGCCAGCAAGGCGCAGGTCTGCTACATGTAAGAGTAGATCTATGCTATAGTTGTATAGCAATAAGCAGAGTGGATCCCCTTGATTGATCCCTCTGTGTGGTTTAATCGAGTCAGTCAAGAATCCAGGGCTGTACAAAGCCTTAGAGCCTTATTATGTGAGCAGCATTGCCCAATCTATGAATCTGGTTGGGAGCTTGAAAGCTTTCAGGCGCTCCTTAAAGTAGTGTTAGCTGACTCGAGCATATGCCTTTTCCTGGTCTAAAAATACCAGGGCACCTGTTGCTTTGGATTGAAAGACATTTGAGATGGGGTATATGTTGGTCCAAATAGATCTCCTGGGTTTGAACCCAAATTGGTTGAAGTCAGGACTTGGTCGCTATTTCGCCCAGTCTATTTGTCAATATTTTGTTAGAGGTTTTGAGTTTGTGTTCATCAGGGCAATGGGACGCCATTTGGACAGGTCCAAATTGTCACTCTTTTTAAACAGGGTAATGACAAAGGCGTCATGTCTATTGGTAGAAAGCGGGTGCCTATTAGGTATTTATTCATGAACGTCATGAGGAGCGGTGCCAAATACTTAAAATAATTTAGTAAGTTTTGCAAGATATCTATCAGGCCCTAGCATTTTACGCAGTGCACAGCGCGTTGTGTCTCAGGCTCCTCCCTTGTGATTAATTTAACTAAATTAGTGTCAGGCAGTCCACTTTGGATTCTGGCACTGTCTATGTATTTTTTATATTATTTTGTGTTTGGTTGAGGTTTTGTGATGTAGGCAAAAATAAAATTTGTGTATTTTGGACAATACGTCAGATGGATTAGTTGCAACCATGCCATCGCCTTTGCGGACTTGTGTGCACATTGGTTTTGCCATGGGAGTTTAATTGGCAGAAGATGTACGTTAAACAGGTTAGCCTTCTTTTATAAACTTACCTTTTTGATACTTTAATTCCATGTTGGTGCTAGAAGATGAGGGCGTTTAGGCAGACAAATAGTTCCGTCCACCTTCGCCCGCATTTAGGGCTATAGCTGGTCTTCATAGTGATGAGTTCCAGGTGGTCAAGTTTGGCCAGGGTACTTTTGATTTTGGCAGTGTCAATGTGTTCTTTTTGTGAGGTAAGATGGCGTGTTTTTTATTAATTTGATTTTGAAACCCGTTCAAGTTGCGATGGTGTCCAATATGAGAGGGGTTGTGAATTTGGGGGTTTCAGTTTCATTCTCAAACCAGTTGGATAGCTTGGGTAGCTTTATATTTTCTGGGTGCAATTTTCCTCCAGGTTGACACCTGTGCAGGCATTCAGACTGCAGATAAGTGCATTAAAATGAGTCAAAGGCTGGAAAAATTTATCTTATTGGTTGTAAATATAGATAAAGCTGTTCAGTGGGATTTAGGGGCGAGGATGAGGTCATTTCTGCTAATTGAGATGATCTTGCCATCGCATATGTTGGGGTGAGTCATTTTGGGGAGGAAGGATCTCCGTGGGAGGGTGTCATAAAGGCTGAGGGACGCCTTCATTGAGTAGAGTTTGATGTGTTCCAGAGGGTATCCTATGGGCTTGGGCCAATAGTCTGTGTGGGGCCATCCTAGCAGTTGAAGTCGCCCAGTATTAGTGTATCAGGGGAATGGGGTGTGTTGGTAATGTTTCAGGGAATCTTTTCCTCTTGGCTGAGGTGCTTGGCGCGTATATGCTTTCTATCATAAATGTGTTGTCCTGCCAGGAAGTTGTTGCTACCAGGACTTGAGCGTGCAGATGGGCGTCCAATTTAATAATTTTCAAGTTTTTGTGTTATGAACAACCACGCCACAGTAGTTGTCCATACTGATTGTTTTAGTGAATTCCTGGCTAACCAGGATCCTTCTTCCCCCTGTAGACAGTGATTTTCCTGGATGACTAAGATGTCTACAGGGGTTTTTGCAAGAAAACCATTTTTGACTTTGATAATTGAGCTCTAGCTCCTGCAATGTTTAGCGTACATATGGTTACTGAGGTGCCTCAGGAGCGGTTGTGAGGGCTGTCTGGTCCTATCCCTTCGCATTTTTTTGATATTGGCCCTGGGTGATGGGACAATTCTCACCTTTGCATCTACATGAGCCTTTTAATCTATTGCTTTTGCACAGGTCTTACTGGTGGGTTAGAATTTGATTCTTCCATCATAGTTTTGTGATGTTCCATATTTGTGTATTTTGCTCTCCAGGGTTTCAGAGTTGGACCCTGGCTATGTGGGTCTAGCCTGTGCGCCAACAGGGGATCCAAATTGTTTAGAGAAATTTGGGAAGCAAGTGATACTTGGGGTTCCAGAAATTTTTTAGAATTATCTCTTCTTAATTCAACTTATTGGATTGGTTGGCGTGAACACTTTCCTCCATGTCAACTTGGATTTTCTCAGGGTGATGGAGGAGGCCACAAATTCTGCTGCCTTGGGCCGCAGCTCATTTTTTAACCTTTTGTTCCATCTTGTGCACCTGGAAATACTGAGTCTATTATCACTTATTGCCCATCCCCTCTGAGGAAGGCATGTTTAGTGTAGATTATCTTAGATAAGTCTTTTCTGTCTTTGTCCATTGTGGAATCACAGCAATTAGGGGCCATTAGGCCCTCCTTGACTGGACATGTGTGTATTTTATGACCAAGCGCACTGCATTGGTTGCAGATGAGCGGTGCACTTTTGGGCGTAACAGGGAATACTTCTGAGACCTTCCATCAAGGAGGTAAAAAACTGCTGTGTAAGGGATTTTCGTGAGGTCCTCACTTACCTTGGGGATTGGATTAATTACAGCAATTAATATGAATGCGAAAAGGTTCAGCATCAGGTGGAATCACTGCATCTTGACTTGTTTTTATTTCCCCATAGCTGGCCATTCCAGCCCAGAATTGATCCAAAATTACCTTTTGAGAGAGGTTAGTCAACAGTTGGTCAAATGTGATGAACAAAGTCTTTTTTACTCCATATGGTTTGAAAGGTGCGCACAACATGTTTTACTTTGGGGAGGTTGATATTGATGCAGATTTTGCGCCAGCATATGAATACTCTTCAGTTTCAAATTTTATATCAATTTACCCATTGTGGATCATTTGATTTGTTGTTTACATTTATTGAGGGAATAGGGATGTCTGTGCCTCACCCACGTTTCCCAAAAAGGCGTGCGATTCTACCCCTAGGTAAAAGCAAAGCACGTGATCCACTGGTGACAGTGGTTGTGAGTATTGAATCTCCAGGTAGGCATTTTATTTTTGTGATAGATTCCAAGAAATTGCGGTGTCCATGTCTGTGGTTTTTTTGCAGCCATGTCGCCGGGCCCAGCTCATAGGGCTTTATTTTGCCCTTCTGTTCCAGGCTCATTCAGTAAATTATTATAACTGCTTTTCCAGTTTAATTATATTATATTATTCGCGCTCATCCTCCTGTGCAATTATTAAAATTTATTGTTTTGCATCAAATTGTTTTATCCAAAGTGTTGGTTACAGGAAAGAAAAGCCACAACCAGCTCGTTCTTTATTCTTACAAATCAGTTACATAACTTGTGCATTATGATTAACAGAAAGTTTACAATGGTTTTTAACATCAATAAAACAAGCTTCCCAAACAAGAATAATATTTCTCAATGTAGTAAACACAGCATCTTAGTCACAAAGAAATTCTTTTTTAATAAAAGACACTAAGCAAGTGTTATCATGGGCTTAAAAGAATAGCAAAATAATTTGTCAAATTGGATAGAAGTGAACTGTAGGTTTAATATATTTCTGTATAATTTCCCTTGCAATTCTGTAGATATATGTAAGGACAAACTAGAAGCTTTCTTGATCACTATGTAGTATTTGATGAGTTAATGGTCTCGGAGATATGTTATAACTTCAAGCACAGAAGTTTGTGAATTTTAATAGACGCTAATCAACAAGATTTTCACTGTGGAGGCAAAGTGAGGAACATGGGAAACTCATTAGATGACGATTACACAATGTTATTTTTATTTTCTTATGTATATAATTCTCTATCCTTGTTATGCTTAGAGTGGCGCATTTAAGTGTTATAAGTGAAGAAATGGGATCAGTTAGAGCATGCTAATTTTCAGCCTGAAATTTCTCTTTCTCCATGATGACAACTCTTTTAGCTTTTCATTATATGATTACCAGCATTTGAAATGTTTTGGCGTTATCATTTGCGATAGGTGCTAGTTGGCTGATTTCTTTCTTTAATGGCCTGCACTTAAGGTTAACCTGAGATTAAGATGTGGGAAGAGCTTAGTTTACCTTAGATGGAAAATTTATTCTGAATTTTTATATCTATTGCATAAAGTTTTTTAACGCCCAATACTATGCAATTGAACTTCAGATCAAGAATAAAGGGAAGAAACAACTGTAGTTATCACGTCATTTAAAGTTATAAATCTTGTTTACTTATAGGATGAGCGCCAGCATATAATTTGATATATGTCAGTGCTAGTTTATCCCTTTCAAGGTAAATCTACATAAAGAATTGTTTCTTTTTTGAACAAAAAATAATTGTTTCCAAATTTGGGGATTAGCGATTGGTCTGCTCTCAGGTTTTGCATTCTATCAGTGGGGGTGTTCATATTTCCTGATCTCCACTTAAGAGTAAGATATGGATGATCCTTAATTTTTGTCTGTTTTTAACCTCCTCATTGCATTCCCATAAGCATTAAAGAGCATAGGTTAAATCTTTTGCTCATATTTGAACCTCTCCTTGAAATGGGTTTGAAGATAGAGCTAAAGGGATGGAAAGAGAATTAATGGCTGGCGCCACACTGTGGCTCAACTAGTAGAATACTGTTTCTGCATACATTTGTTATTCCTGTTGTAAAAGCTCAACTTAAAGGGTTAATTCCTCGCCACCACGAAAAGCCTTTCTGAAAAACTAAATTTATTAAAACTAGTATTGAAAAAAACCTATGGCTTGCCAGAATAAAGAATGAGACCCTATTAACACTGTTAGCAATAAAATAATTTATAGCAGTTTTTTAGCCCTTTTATAAACTAAAATTAATTCAAATGTCCAATAACAAAGTGCCTTTTTATCTTTGGCTGTATCAGACTGAGCCTTTCCGATGGTTGACAAAAGAGTTTGAAAAGACCAACCAGGTAACTGTCCATAGTATGGAGAGTTCTAATGAGAACAGGAAGTTTGTCCGCATACCACTATAGCTTGGGCTATATAGACTTTGCACTACAGTCAGAAAGATGCGTAGACCAAGTGGTGTTCCTTGGTTTCATGATAGAGAACAAGGATGAGATTAGGCAGCTGAGTTCAGAATCCTGGTTTTAGCTGAGAGTTAGGTTATAGTATATCTTGTAAAATTATTATATTATAAAACATAATTCTTGTTGATTAAGTGAATGAGAAGTTGTATATAAAGTTATAAGACTACTTCTCTCCTTCCTCTAATATAGCTTTGTTGTTTTCATAGACTTTTTTATTATTCTGCTTTGTGTAACTTTGTTAGTCTTTAAAACAAAAAGTAAAGAAAACTTCAAACACATGTCACTATTGTCACTCCAATGTCCTCAGATTCCCCATCAGCTGCTCAAATATGAATCAGCGGTGATACTCCCCTACCAATTTTTTTCTGTCAGTAATGCGTTCTGACTAGTCCATCTAATCCTACCAAACTTCTGGGATGATTGTTCCTCCCAAAAGTCCACATACCTCACTTATACCCCATGTGGTGTCTCATTGACCCCCTGGTTCTCCCCAGGAGCAGTATGCGTTTTGGCCTTAGGGTTAATTTTGGGAAACTTTTCCCTTACCACAAAAAAACCATTATCAAAATGGCTTAGGCGGTAATGCAATACATCAGCTTTTTTCTTTTTTGTCCCTATAAGTGGATTTTGATATTGGCTTCACCTGTGAAGCTGATGCCACCAATGCGGCAACTGTTCCCCTGGTTTTCCAGGGGTACCCCTATCACCATAAATTTAGCCCTGGCTCCCAGCGGACATCACTTTTGTGGTTCATTTTGCTGGTTTGCCCACCCACTTTTCTCTATGGTGCTCCATCAGTAGCTGATGGACAATTTATTACCTACGACTTTAACCACTTCTTGCAATCTGAAATCCCTAATGGGGCCACCCGCCTCGCTGGGCCTCAGACGTTTTCCACAATCAACCCTAAATTTAGAAAAGTTGACTTGTCAATTTTCCTCCCACCATCATTCCTTTGGCCACAAACCAACCTATCTGGCCTGCGTTGAGGTGGGTGGACAATCTGTCTGTTCTGTTTTATGTTGGCCACTCAAAATGTAAATGTTCCTCCCTAGCTGCTTCCGCCAGCTTTAATTTTTTGTCCACCAGACTCCAATCCGCCACCCACCCTTCGCCTGTTTCAGTATGAAGTGCTATTCTATCTCCCCTCCACCAAAGCCTGGTGCTGCGGCTGAATCCACAGCCACCAAAAAGCCTCTTTATCGCCCCAGTGCCACAAATGCTACCTTCAATCAATCATCAGCTTGGACCCTGGTTTAGTCCCATTCTTCCCAGAAAACCAAACAAACCTCAATCATATGCCAATTTTACCATTCAGTTCAACCAAAACCCTTGGGACCTATTGACTGAAATTTATGAATCCAGTAATTCTATTAAAGACTCCACTTTCAAAATCAAGAGGTTCGTCTATGCTGACCAAGACGAGAAGCTACCCCCTCATTGATTCTCTCAATCAAAACTTAAAAACATACCATATCATTCCACAGTTAGATGTAAAAGCAACGGTAAAGCCAAATTGCCATCCCCTTTGCAAAGCGGTCACTAGATCAGAGGCAATACTCTCAGGAGGGATCCCTCCTCCCATTATCCCCACCATCAATAGGCAACGTAAAAATGTGTTGAGCCTAGTTCACAGTACTGCAATGACACTATACAGACTATGTCATTGGTAGATGGAGTTCCAAAGCCAAGGTTACCTGCACTAAAATCGCCACATTTGTAAAGCTCCCCACCGCTCAGCTTAAAGCTGAAACAGCTTTGGTCAATCATCTTTTTATCCTTTGTTATGCTATCTGTTTTCTGGACACACCGCTTATTAAAAACATTTATCTGCATTCTGCTGATGCCCCAATGACATTACACCACTCTAGCATGCCCTGCTTTGGAGTGAAGACGCTGCTGAGGATGAGCCCCCAATCTCCCCTCCTTTTTCTCCATGGTGGTTTGAGTAGTCCGTTGCTGTCCAACCTGATTGGTTATGTTTGCGTTTTGTATTTTTACCACTTGTTTTAAGCAGTTCAATCCATTTCAATTCATGTGATTTTATTTATATTTTCTATTCAGAACATTAGTAATGTTCATTACCTGGTTGGAGTACCTTGAGTAAATACAAAGACCTGTTTACCCTTTATGATTTGAAAAAATTAAGATCTAAGCTTTTTTTAAAAATATGAAAAAATCACAGTTATAATGGTGATTGCGCCATTTTTTATGACCTTTTTATAGAAAAACAAGCTCATTTGACTTAGCAGTTGTTTGATTTCAGGGATCTCATGAAAACATTTGCTCTTTCCTTTTATACCTTTGGTTTTACATGATTATTGTTAAATTTGTTATAAGATTTTTACTTTCAGCTGAAATGGAATCATATTTTTAGGCTGAGGCTTCAATCTTTTTGAGCAGGGGTAGCCAATGGGTGATACAACGAAGATCTGTTTTTTGTTTGGAATGGTTCAGATTCAGTTCCTTTGATATGAGCAATTTGTCATATCTTTCCTAAATGGGAATTATTAATCTTATTTTAACACCGAGTAATCTCATTACTTTATTAAAATCATCTTGATTAGGATACTATAATGATTGGATATTGTCTGAATTTTCACATCACCCCCCTAGAGCTAAAGAACTTGTGGAAAATTTTGACTAATAAATGCAATTCTCAGCACTTTTCACGCTCCATGCTTTATAGGGTAGTAATTTCATCTGGTGAGGCCTTACACTAACTCTGGACTAATTACTATAAAAATAACTTCAAATTCATAATTAGTTACCTCAAAGTTGTAACGCACTGGCTCCTTCCAATGAGCCACAAACGAGTTGGGCAACAGAATCCATGTTACAGACCATAGGGCTGACAGGGCTCCTGATACTACTCTCCTTGTGCGCGCGCTACAAGATTGGACAAGCACCCCCTGGAAGACAGTTGCAAATATACTTAACCCCAGCAACATGCCTTAACTCCAAGACAAGGTATAGAGGGAGGCAATAGCCCTCCCAAGCTCACTCTCAAAGTCCAATTCTTGTTGTTTCAAGCCAAACATGGCTGCAGTTAGGCAATATTTTAAAATAAACTCAAAGTATAAATATATGAATTTTAAGTTCTTTTTTATTTAATATTGGCCAGGTCAATAGAAAACAGAACTGAGAAGCCTCCAGCTCCCAGTTCCTTCCCTATATACACATGCTACAAGCTAATATAAAATATAACACAAGCTTATGGTGCTAATCTGACTGATGCTTGGTGTAAACCTTACAGCAGGATCGCGGAATCCTCACTCAATGGTTCTGTGCCAGTTCCAATCCTCAACAGTTCCGCACCAGTTCCATTTCAAATTCCAAACGAACCGCGAAACTTCCAAGCACCTGTTCCATTCCATTCTTTTTTCGAATCCAAATCGAATCTCAAAACTCCCCATTTTACTTGATTCTTGTTTTTCCTCGACTTGGACGCCCATCTGGCTCCTTGGCCTCCTTCAAGCTCCTGCCCCTTAGGCGTCCCTGCCAGGACCAACTCCCCCTCCTTCTCCATACATCCAGACACAGCCTGCCCTGTCTTACCAAAGATCAGGGCAATGTGATGCTGAGGATAGACCTCAACCGTCACAAAAGTGACCTGGTTGTTAGGCGGAGTGACTCTCTAGTACTATGTATTTAGACAATTTAGTTGGAAAATGTTATTAGTGTGCTCTCATGATCCTTCATGTATGTTTATTTAAAAGCCAAAAGCTACATTGACTATTTACCTGCTAGGACTCAATCCAGACAGGACAAACTTGCGTGGGGAGCCTTGGTTTTATAGTTTTTTTAAGTATACTAACACATGGCCTACCACATTGATACTCGATTTTCTTGTTTCTTAGATCACCCTTGTTCTTTTGGGCGTTAAAAAAATCCTATAGCCGTTTTTAAAATTCTAAGTAGTTTATGCGCATTATCAAAGATTCTATCTGCTGAGGAGTTTTGACCATTTACTGAGGGATTCAATGATCAGGCAAATATCTATGGTCCACAAAAAAGTGACATTCCTTTGGATTCATGAACTTAATATTGTAAGAGTATTGAGAAAACCCTAATCAGTCTTAAGTCTTCTTGACGTCCTGACACATAGCAACGAAGGTATAGTTCAAGTACCTGGTTGACCCTTTTGGTTTGTCCATCATATTGTGGATGGTACGGCAAATATCTACAGGCCTTGATATTAAATGTTTCTGGCAGGTTATCCCAAAATTTCAGATTAAATTGTAATCCACGGTTTAGATTTCTTCTGAGACCCCATGATGGGGAAACCATGCTTTCATTAAAGGTGCATTACACATTAAAGCTAATCTGAGAAAAACATGGAATGAACTTATTATATTTAGTGAGGTGATCTAATAACACCAGGATGCTTATGATGTCTTGGGTTTTGCCAAAGGGTTAATAAATATTACAATTATTGAGGAACAAGGCTTATATGGGCGTTGAAGCGGCATCATTTTACCACTTGGCCAATCATGACAAGGTTTAAACCTGAAACACTGTTACAATCATCATACTAAGGAAAGAGCTGGCTTACATAGTGTGTATTCTAGGACCCATAATGGCATCCATAGTCCACAAGAAACTGCAGGTATTTGGGGAGAAAAAAATTGCGCTAAAGAAAAGCCGTGAAGAAGCTTTATCAAATGAACAGGTTCATTGACCGCTAAATTTTCTAATAAGTAAAAGAAAATTTTCTTTTACAGAGATGATGTTTATATTATAAAACCAAGAGCCTGAAATTAGCCAACAATCTTCACAATAAAGGTTATTGGTTCTTATAAAAAAGAGTGGAGGAAAGTTCACGAGGTCATGGGTTCTTAGTTTTCAGAATAACGCAATCACTATTACCAAGTTATTATATTCATAAAGTGCTTCACTATGACTAACTTGGAACTCATTAGTACTAGCTCATTTCCAGTGTTTTTACTTTGTACTTTTAACCATAGACAAATTCTTTGGTGATAAATTTTTGCCTGGGCTTATCCCAGGTGTCAAACGATGACAATAACTGGTGCACTTCTTGGCGTCCTATTATGGGAGGGGTAATTCCCTGGTCGCACTTGTATTTTTGGTTACATTGCATTATTTGTTCATAAATGTAAAAGCAATTATTTTTAGGGCCTGGAGAGTGATTTTGGGGTGGGGGTGAGATAGGATGGCTTCAGAACCCATCTCCCATCCAGTATGTAGCCCTAGATCAGTAAGTAGGTTATGAGTTATTGATTTTGGATGTAATACTATGTTTTAATGGGATAAAAAGCCCTATTCAGCTTTCTAGCTGGAGCCTGATGCTTTAAATTACCCTTTACTTGACATGCAGGGCTCACAGCTCCTTTAGGGGGCTTTTAAAGGGCTTATTTTGTGCAGTTGGAAAATTTGATGGCCACAAGGGCGGCAGTCTTAGATGGTTCAGGAACTGGAGCATTTGGTGGCTACTTGTGAATTCCTACAGTAGTTTATGACAAGAGATACAATCCTTATTTGGGACTCACCTATCAAATAAATTGGGTATCCCTTCCATGACATCAGGCAATTTTATCCGCTTTTAAACCATTATCCAACAAGAATCTTTACTTCCTCAAATTTGAGAGCACCTTACATCATGAGGGGTCAACCTTCACATTTTTCTTGACTTCAAAGGAAATAATGAGAACATTTGTGGAAGGAGTCATGTATAATCTGGTGAGAGGGGTAGTTCCACGTTAAAGGCTACATTGTTCAGGGCTTAGTATAGGTTGTTTTACTTGCTTGTAAGCCAATTGCAGGCATAGCACTTTGTGGAGCAGGCCCTTAGTGTCCACAAAAAAAACGCTCAATAAAAGTTAGAAGTCTCTTTTTGCTTCTTTCCTGAAAAACGTTAGCGTCATTAATTAATTTAAACTGGTTCTGGTACTATTGATGAACCTTCTGAAAGTTCGTGACAAAGGTATATGCATCTGGAATGTTACTACGCGTTTGAGGGCCAATAGTGAAGCAGGTTGCACATCAGGTTATAATTCATAGGTGACACCCTCATTGAGGAAGGTAGGGTGTTGTTATAAGATAATAGGGCTAGAGGAAGGTCAGCTTCCCATTTATCCTATGAAGTGTTAGCATAGCTTTAAAGATAATGTTTAAGGACTGGTTAGTACGTTCCATTAGCCATTTGATTGGGGGTTATATGCAGATGATCATTAAGGCTTCATCTATAAAATGCCACTCAAGGCCTCAAAACTATGAGCTAATTTGAAGTTTCATGTCACTGATTACTTCTTGAGTAATCACAAACAGTTCAAAGATGTAATCTACAAACAACTTTGCCATATCCTCAGCTATAGTTGTTGTCATACAAGGTATAGTTATGACATATTTTTGAAGCGATCTACAACCACCATAATTGCTTCATACCCACATGACAATAGTAAACTCACAATGATTTCCACCAAAAAGTATTTAGATGTTCCTATAGGATTTCAAGAGATTGTGGGAGCCATACTTCAGCTTTTTTGATTTGTTGCTAGAGGTCCCTTAAAGTCTAGACAATTAGTAGTTAAACTAGCTCCAAAGGCTTTCTAGTGAAATATTTTGTCACTAAGGAGATTATCACTTTAGCTAATCTTATAGAAAATCTCTTCGCTTAGGCAATAATAGTTTTTGGAGTTAATTGACATCAGAGAGTTAAATAAAGCGTATTATATATATATTAAATAATTGGGATATTAGAGATTTTAAGGGGATATGCATATAGCGCGGAATTCAACCCTTGGTATTGGAGATATATACATATAACATAAGTTAGCTTTGACTTAAGTTCCTGAAAGAATTAATGTAAAAAGGGCTAGGAACTAACATCGTAGATTATTACTGATGATGGACTTTTATAAATAGATAAAGGGTATGACGGGTATAAAAAGTTAAGGATACAGAGAGGCAAGGATAAAATAAAGTCTTGGTTTCTACTGGCTAATGAAGCACTAGTTTGGGTGTATCATCCTGGTTTCATTCAACTAGGTTTTTCGGCATTTTAAATTGCTTGATGCTTTTTGAATAAATATCATTAATAATTTTAGCCTTTAAGTCCATCAAAGCCAACTGATTGATAAATATTAAATAGTAATATAGGCCAAATGTGCAAAAAAGATATTTTCATTGAAAGCCCAAGATCAAGGCTTCACACCTAATGAGATAATTCTGAAACTGCCCCTTCCAAGCCTTGAGTGGGAGCAGTAATAATTTTTCCAGGGTCAGCCAACCTCATTAAGTCCCAAACTTACCAAAGTTTGGGGTGAATGTTATAACCCAAGGTGTTGGCTTAGATGTTGACTCTGTGAGTAAAAGATGGGTTTTACTCTTATAATTTAAAGGCAGTCAGTGGTTTTACAGAGTGTATTAAAGATATAGTTTTATCGCCTAAAAAACTTGACTTTAAAGAGGCATTAATCGCAAGGTTTGTTTAGTTCACCCAGCTTAGAAATTGCGTTTTAATGGATGAGCTGAGTGTGTTAATAAAAGGTATTCAGTTTAGGCTTAGTCTCAAAATAGGGTTTGCCGTTATAACTCATAAAGTGGTACACGTTATTGCCAAGATAGTCAATAACACCAGCTTGAGAGTTAAGGTAGATATGGGACAGAGGAGCGTAAGCAGCACTCTGACACTTCTGGCATATGGGAGCAATGACAAAGTAGAGAGGGTGAATACTAAACTGACAACAAAGCTGTATAAACAACATTATGGATTTCTCAACTGACCCTGCGGTTAAAACGAAAACTGCTTCAAAATGGATGAAGTGATCCATCACAAGGAGAAAACTTGGCATCCTCCTTGAAACTTTAAAGGTGAAACTGCGGTCAAGGAAAGGTATGGTAACATGAGCCCAGGCCATAACATCAAGGTGTAGATCAGGTATCTTGGCTATAAAAAAGGCGGCAATTATTTGAGGTTAGGCATTCAAAGTTATTAAAATTGGACTGGACATCTAAATCCTTGAGGCCAATCATATTTTGTGTCATTTTTTACCAAGTAGATTTTGATACCTTGCAACCAATTCTGTTTTAATTCCTGGGAAAACATTGAAGTTTTATGTAAAGTGATTTAAAATTAAAAGAAGATTTGCAAAGAGAAAGCAATATAGTTTTTTGGCCCAGTTGAAATGATGAAGAAAGTAAGGTTTTAATTTTGCCTCGCTTGAATTCAAGATGGCGGTTGAACAGTTCATAGATAATTCTGACACCAGGATAACTCATTATACAGAAAATCACAGAGTCAACAGATATTTTTCTAATTAGAAAAAGTATGGTAGTTTAGCTGGGCTGACCAGCGCATCAAGGGTAACTGATTTGGAGAACACTTTGCATAAAACTAATAGAAGAGGTTGGGTGACAAGTTCTTAAAAACCTTTAAATATTTTTAACTTTTGTTAGGAAATGTTTTTCACTGAAGTCGGTAGGATATCATAAATTTAGTAAATAAATGTAAAAAAATACTTAAAAAGTAAAGTGTTAGAAGAGGGCTATTTTATTTGATGATATTTGCTCTGATGGCCTTAAATATTAAAAGGGTTTTCAATAGCCTTTTCAGAGAAGAACAATTTCAGTATCAAATTTTTTGTTTGGTTAAACTGTTTGAGCAGGTGAGTACCTCAGAGTCAGGGAAAAAAGCAGCTGAGGTGTTATTGGTTAGCAGCTTAATAATTTATAAGAGGCTCCAGCTTAACTGCTGATTTAACTTAGATTATCTTTAACTTTAGCTTTGATAACGTCCAATCATCAGATAAAGCAAGCCTTAGTTCTTCTCAGCGATCTTTGGCAAAAATTTTTTTGGCTAAGGCACTGAGGTATTTGGGTTAGCTGTTGTGAATTCGGCGTCAGAGAAGCAAGGAGCGTTGGTACATGAAACTGGAGAGGGACCAAGGCAATTGGCTTGGCTACTTCAACTTTGTCATCAGAACAGTTCAGAGCTTTGACACAAGGAAATGGAGATGGCACCAATGTACTTGTTCATTAATTTGATTTCATCCCATAAAATAGTGGTTGAATTATACTTATCCCGTTTAAAATTTTTTAATTTGCGTCCTACAGTGGACAACCGCCTCATAGATTTTGAAATAAAGAGGCGGGACTTGAGCTGCACATCTTAATTTTCAGATAACTGACGTGTCAAGGAATGACTTGGCTTAATAAGGGGTACTTCAATACCCATGATAGCTTCCATAATCCACATGTCATATCTGTTCTAATTATCCAAGAATTTTATCCATGGGGGATAGATGAGGGTAATAGTTATCAATGAAAAAAAATCCTAATTCCACTTAAGTGAGTGCTGGCAATAGTCTTGACCATTCTTTTCATACCAAGGGATAATGGTTGATTTGGGCAGGGGTGGCTGTTCTGACCATCTATAGTGTAGACTAGAATCAAAGCCAGGATTTGCCTGGGCTTGCACTTGGCAGCAAGGAGTGGCAAACTAATTCATTATTTTTAATTCATTTTAACATTTTCGATATTCAAATCAGCTAATTAAAGTTTTCAACTTCATCTTGATTATATTCAGATTGAATTAGAGTATTGAATGTTCAGTTCAAGGCAATTATTCGCGTATACAGCTTCTATAACAACCAGTTGTTGCGACATTTACCAGGGTTGATTTTGGATTATCTCTACTAAGAGATGCTAATGCAGAAAGCATCATATAGATGGCCACTGCCATTACAAATATAAATTTGGATGTACCCTCCATCAGTTGAGTTGGTTTATTTGGAGAGACAAAAATCTTTTTAATTTAAAAAAATTTAGAAGGGTTTCTTGTAGCAGAATTAATATATATAATAAAGGATATGACGAAATAACCCAGCACTCTACCATCAGTAGAGTGCGAAGATTTTATAATTTGTGGAAGTGAGGAGATAAGACAACAGACATTATTGATTACTGGATGAGTTCATCTTCTCAAGAGCTGGGCATTTGCACAAGATCACAGGATAAAAATTGTGGGTGGGATCTTTTGCAGTTTTCTATGGAAATCTTCACTAGCAACTATAAGCGCCTCAATCTGACATCATAATTACTTTTGATCTTTGAAAAGATTTTTTTGGGTGCTTGAGGAATTTCTTATGGATCAAACTCTATAATGTATTTCCTTTTGAAAACCAATTTTGTTCTTCTAGTTCTCGCATATCTTTTTCTACAAACACTATCAATATTTTTTAAAATAGATTATGGCAGACTTTAGAGTTATAGATGAATTGGGTTTCATCTATTTCATTAAGGAGTAATTAAAATTTGGTATGAGCGGTGGGCACGCACAATTCATCTAGATTTTGCGCTAATTATGCTTTTTTTGCTAGTTAGTATGTAGGGCCCTTCCATTTTCTTTATCAAAAGAGGTATATCGCCAAGTCCAGTTTAATGGGCACAGCAGGGGCCCATACATTACCCTTTCCTATAAAAACAGGGTCTACTATTTTTTCTGGCGTTTGTACCAAAGTGTAATTCATGTTAGGCAAGGGAAGTATAATAAGAGCAATGTTCCAGGTGTGACAATGGAGGGGCAGGTGCTACTGGGTTTTTAGTGGAGGTCTTTGATCATTTTTAATTAGTTGGTACAGTCTCAGTCAGAAATCAAATTATTCTAGTACACTAATACCCTTTCCAACCACCAGTTGTCTGATTCCACACTTGTTTCTCTGCGCATCCAGAACTTCCTCAATCTCAAATTTCTGTTCCCCCTCTATCAGTATCAGTTCAATTTCTGCCAGTTTCTCGACTTAACAAAGGGGATAATGAGGAGTGTGAAAGCCTTGTAAATTTTCCAATAAAGAGGACGATCCACATAAAAAGATATATTTCCAGACCTTACTGATGGGGAATGGGCCTGCCCTCTTACAAGCCAATTTACAACCCATAACTTTGAGGTTGAGGTTCTTTGTGTCCACCAACACAAGATCACCCATCTGGTAGCTTGGGATGCTCTTGATGCTCTATCTGCTAACCTCTTGGTCTCCTAAGCGACTTTAGACAACTGCTTCTGTACTCGTTAGTGTATTATATTCTTTTTATTTAACTGAGGCAAGATGACCAGGGTACAGACATTAATAATGCTCAAACGAGCTAAAACTTAGAATTAAAATAAAATAAAGTTGAAATGAGACAGATGGATCTTCTCAAACCAAAGTGAAATTAATACAAAACACACCAATCAAGTTGGAAGCGGAAACCAATATACATCCATAGCTGTGGGTGAAGGGGATTAGAGGCCCTTCTCCTCATCTGTTGTGGACATGTAGCGGCACAAAGCTGATAGCAATGGTGTGGGCGCATAATGGAAATGGGTGTCAAGATAACAAAAGGGTGCTTGTAACTTAATATGTGCGGAGAAGAGGGTGGAAATATAGTCTGCAAGTGCTTTTTCAGCCTCAGTAATACTTTAGGTAGGGTGGCGATGGTTGCAAGCTTGTTGCGGGTAATGCGGGTCTTTGGGAAAAATTTTGCAACCACAACAACTTTTTGAACTGTTGAATTTGCTGTCTGATAGTATCAGAGATGGTCTTTTTCTTTTTTGGAAGCATGGTACTAGGTAGGATAGGAGGTGGCAGGCCTGTAGCCAGTACTGCAACTAATTTTGCAATTTCTTTACAGGTTGGGTGACATTTGGGGGAGACAACTGCCTCTTCAGCTAGTTAGTGGTCACTTTTGAATGGGGTGGCATCAGGGTGAGGTGCATAATGGCGCTTTGGGAATTGGGCCACATGGTCAGTATTAAAGTATATTTCAAATGGAGGGGGCCCAGCCCATTTGGATTCAGAGATAAGATTGCCCTATTCATCAACCTCAACCAGATGATCCCATGTATTTTGGTTGAATTTGATTGGGTTGTTTGCATATAGGCTATCTGTTGCGTTTGGCTGGGAGGATGGTTTAGAACTTAATTTAGTCCATTCTGGCTCCTGATTGGTGAGTTCAGGAGAAGAAGTTCATTGAGGTAATTTTTGGTTGGTTGATTCAGTGGTTGCTGTGGCTACCTCTTTAGGGGGAGGGAAGGAAGGATAGTGCCCCATTCAAAAAATGTTATTGGATTGGCTATGGGGTCATTGTGCATAGAGTTGGGTGTGGATGCCATGGCTCATGAGATGGAGGGTAGTGCCATTTTGAATGGTCCAGTTCAAAACAGGTAGGGCAAATGGTGCGCCCTACATCCACTTAATCCCAAAAAGGATGGTCTGGGGCAGAGGGGATAATGGTGCGAGGGGGTTTGATAGGGCTATTTCTGTTGAAACTGGCTAAATAATCACATAGGTGCGCGGGCCTGCAATATGAATGGCTTCATCAGGAACCGCGAAAGGTATAATGGGATCAGAACCATAATCCAATAATCCAGTGATAATTTCATTCATTAAATTATTAGGTGGTAGGTGGGTAGGGAGGCCTGCAAACTGAACCACAAGAGTGGTATCAGTGGGCAACTGGGTACAATTAGTTGGGGGGTGCCCTGGAACACCAGGGGGATGGTAGCTGCTACTGCAGCATCAGCTTCAAATGTGAAGTAAAGATCAAAATACCCCTTGGTGGGACGGAAGTCAATGAAGCCTGCAGGCTGCATAATAGCAAGGCTAATTTGATAATGGCTTTATCTGAATAGGGGAACAATTTATAATATTGAACCCAAAGGCCGAATTTTATGGTGCTCAGGGGAGCACAAGGGGGCAGTGTGGCACCGCTTGGATTTGGGCAAGATGTAAGGCTAAGTCTTTAGGTGGGACATAGCGTGCTGAAGAATTCTTTGGCTAGCCAATTTAGCCCGATCACATTTCAGCAATGGCTAAAAACATTAAAAGGAGGCGCACCACTGCCCCACGTGGGGGAAGCAGGCATTGAACGCATGGACATAGGAAACTTGAATAGGGTGATAACGAGTAGAGCTGTTTTTGCTAAATTTCAAACTACCTTTTGACCAAAAGAGAGAAAATTGAGTGAGAAATTTTTGTGTATTATATAATGTGAGTCATTAAGCTATCTGCTCCAGGAATGTTCAAGCATATTTTTGCCCAATTGTGAAGGTGAGGTTAAAACATAAGTTAGCATACATTTAAGAAATCCCTGTAAAGCCATGTAATGAGTTATCATATGAGAACTGGGCTAGAGAAAGTTAACCATTCATGTATCATGAGAGGAAGTAGTGTAACAACGGAGTCTTGTTCAAGTGATTGTTTGATTTGCACTATTTGCATTTTAGAAAAAGTGATATTAAGACAACCAACAAGGTTTAGTTTTATCATTTTGCACAGGGCATTCCAAAAATTTTGTAGCAAACTGAGGCTCCCTCTCGCTTACCAATTATTGAGGTACACTAAGCATAATGTTTGAAGGATACATATAACCAAGCCATGTCCTTAGTAGTGGTTGTTTCCAAGCTTGGGATATATAGGCTTAATTTTTAAGCATGTCCATGACCACCATGATTGCTTCAAAACCTTGAAGGTGGGAAGGCCAGCAATGAAGTTTATAAAAGTGATATTTATGGTCCTGACACCTATTGACGTGGGTGCAATAGTCCATTTTGACCCTTTCTGTCAGAATCTGATTGCGTGCATACAAAGCAGAGTTATAGCCAGGAGTGCATGTCTTTGCCAGCCTGCTACAATCATATGCTTTTTATATCAGGTTAATGGATTTCTTAACTCTGGTGTGCCCCATGATTGGTGGATCATGATGTTTCCTAAAACTTTGAGCGCAGAGTTTCCAGTACCCATATTAGAATATGGAAGTAAATCATCCTATCCTTTTATGCATACAACTGGATGGGACTTTCCCAAAAAGATCTTATCTTTTAGGTTCTGTCATTCCTGGTTTTCTTTTTGGGCATTTAGTACAGTTTCTAAGAGAAAAGCTTAAGTATTGACCATTAAAATTGTTTCAAGATTACGCTGCTGAGTGGAGGCTATGGGGTCAGTGGTGAATTTGACTGTAGGCTTGGCACCTGGGGTTTTGAATGTTGTGTGGGCTGTGAATGTGGTGATAACAGCCACCCTCACTGGCGGTTTGGCTAAGACATAATCTGAGTGATCACTATAACCAATTTGACACCATCAATGGGATCAGATCCAGCAGACAGGCTTCTCCTCAAGATATTTAGTAATAATGGAATTGGCCCTCAAACAAAATCATAATTAAATCAAAGTTGAGGAGGCTGCAGCGCATCCTGGTTTGATCATATGCTTGCTTCTTTGGTTTACAGTAAAATATGAGTGAAAAAGATTCTGTGCACACCATCACCATATAATTTTCCCACTGCACCAAATATCGCCAGTGCATAATTAAACAGGCAACGGCAGCAAGTTCTTTATCATATAATACCCTTGAGTGTTTAGCACCAGTGAATACTCAAAAAGTTATAATACTGAATTACTTCCCCATCATGCCATCTAATAGTACTGCCCAAATGGCTATGCCAGAGGAATAACATAATATGAACAGTTTATCTTCATTGGCATGGCGCAAGACTGTCATAGTGGTAAAAAATTGCTTAATAGCATTAAAAGCCTGCTGTTACTATTTTAACATGACAAACTGGGCATTATTCCATTGGTGATGGATGGGGGCAGCTAAAACTAAAATTTTTTATGTAGAATTTTTTAATGAAGTAACTGATCTAGGATTTTGCAAAGCTGTTTCTGGGTGGTGGGAGTTGTCCACGCCCTTATTACTTCTAATTTTAGAGGGGCGATAGCATATCCATCTTAAGCACCCAGTTCCCTGGAATCATACTTCATCTTTAGAAAAAATCACATTTTAATTGTTTTTCATGCAGTCCCACACTCTGCAAGGTTTTAGTCACCATTACCAAGTCTTTTTAAGTTAATATAATGTTGGGAGTGAACTAAAATGTTGTCAATGTACGCCACTTTGCACGAGAAGTGGAGGTCGCCTAGTGCATGGTTGACGACCCTCTGGAATATGGCGGGGCGTTTTAAAGTCTGAACAACACAACCTAATCTGGTATATGCAAAGCCATGTTTGGATAGCTGTTAATCATTCTTGCCCTTCTTTCACCAAACCAGGTCAAATGCGTTTATAAGAACCAATATCAAAATAATCTTGATTTGAAAATTCATAAGAGTTTGCTGCCTTAAGTGGAAGTGGTTAAGGGTCATGAATGTTAACGTTATTTAGGTGGCTGTCGCGATTCCAATATGACTGGATGATAAGCTCTAAGTCAATATGGTGGAATGTATGGAATCCGCTGGAATCAAACTGGTACTAGTAATTTAAGCACTTTGAAAATGAGGCATTCAGAAAATCGAGAGGATTTATTCTGAATATCAAACAAATGAGAGTAAGTTGAAAAGGGAAGCAGAATAGAAGAGTACCAAGCCTAGGACGTATCCAGCTGGGAGCCTAAGTATAAAGAGTCTGATGGAAGTTAAAGGTTAAGAGGTTTTTTTTTTTTTAGAAGAAAGGAGATCGCGCAGATAAGTCTGCAATTAATATTAAAATAAAGGTCAAAATAAGGGGCGATAGCTCCATACATATTTTATTAAGTAATATTATAAATTGGCGATCCTCATATCGTATGATTTGGTTGCTCAGTGGCTCATACCCTGTGTAAAACCAACTCGGCTGAAACGAGCTCAAACGCTGAGAATTAACAGTGGTGCTCACTACAGGGGGCCCACTAAGCAACTATAGTTGAAAAACAACCAGAAAGCCAATTACTCTACAAAGAGGAGTCCTCCTCCATTCTGACAGCAAACCTGCTCACAGTATATAATCAAAGAAGTTCTTTTATAAATACAAGCTGTGGAACAGCAACTGAACGAAGAAAGCGGAGTCCGCCAGAAATTGCAACCACAATATGAAACGCTGCAACAGTTGATCAACAAACAGTTCATGGAGCATACCGGAGCTGGGGGAAATGGGGTAGTTAGTGGCAACTTGGGGAAAATGTTATAAATAAACAAATAGATATTCATTGGGTGGTACAGTGAGCCCCCATGTGACACCACCTCTCCCAATTCCTTTTTGATGGGTTCAAGTTCATCCAGCCAGCTGTGTAATAACGCACCAAGGAATGGTTCCCATAGTCGCTCTGACAACAGTTCGCCTGCCCTTTGCAACAGGAATCCAGAGAAAAGTGAATTTGTTTATATTAAGAAATTACCTCCTTTCAGCCATGATGGGAACCTACACAGTTACTTAAAGCGGTTTGAATTCGCTGTGGAAGGAGCTACAGATCAATGAAAAGTGAAATTGTTGCTGTCTGCCTTGGATGTGGAATGTGCTGATCAGGTGACCTGCTATCTTCCCAACAGCTCAGTATCTTATGCACAAGTAAAAGCGATTATCATTTGGCTGTTTGGGGGCGCTACCAAGATGTGTCAACAAAAAGCCGACTTTATGACTATACAGTTTACCAAAACGAAACTCTTTTAGAATTTTCTGAGCAATTTTCAGCGGAAGCACACGTTCTGCTTGGGGCCCTTATCTTAACCACTGAAGATGTAAGTATAGCGATGACAGCGGCTGTCAAACCATATTGGGAACTATATAACACTATGTCCCATGTTGGATGGGGATACTGGACTTATATTCAGATCGTGAATGCCTTATGGAGGCTCTCTGCCACGAACAGCGCCCCCAACATAGCCCAAAAAATTCTGTTGCCACGCTATAACCCTTGCAGTATATAGGTCGCAGCGACTGGGTTATCAGCCGCTGGAATGTAGTCATCCCTCACATGAGTCAATATACTTTTCTGGCCCAGGTACACCTCCCCAGTTTGTCCATGACCTTGGAACCTTACTGGCAATTATTTGGCCTGGGTCTTCCGCCCCAATATATAGACGCACACCTTTTATGAACACTTGCTTCCAGTGTGGATAAAGAGGGCACTATGTAGCCAATTGCCCTAGTCAACCACATGTGAATGCAATGCCAACTAGGATAATCAAGCAGGTAAAAGCTCAAGCAGAGTAGAGATGGGACGCTCTAGCTTTGCTAAGTCCATATCATTTGTCCTCAACAATCCCCAAACATCTTTTTGGGTAGAAATTAACCCTCAATCAGATGATGTGTTATACCAGCAGCTTTCATTGGATACCCCTGCTTCCGCTTCCATGAGTAAAGGCTCATCCCATCAGGCTGAGCTTTTCTAGGACGTGCAGAAGCCATATGCATGGCAGATCCTGGAACAGACTGGCATTAGCAAACCAGATCCTTCACTGAACGTCACTCCTTTAGTAGGGGTTACCATAGCCATTCCAGTGGAGAAAATCGCTAGTGAGTATCCTCAAATTGGCAAGGGCATTTCTTCTTTTTTGAGTAGCACAAAGCCCTTGAACGTACAAGCTTTACACACCAATGATTCTTCTTACTTAGAATGTACTTATTGCGACATATTCGTTCAAAACATGAAAATCCGCGCTATCATAGACATGGGAGCACCTGTGAACATAGTCTCCACTCAGTTGGTGGCTAAACTTATGTTGAAACCGGATGTGGACCATCGCGTAGTATATGGGACTGTGGGAACGCACAGCACTGTGTCAGAAGGAGCATATAGCGCATTGCCTTTGCAATTTGGGTAAGTCCAAGTGTCTGCTCCAGCGGTGGTTTTGCCAAATAACCACTATGATATATTAATTGGCGCAGCTTTCATGAGGAAATTTGGCGTTGTGATAAATATGGCAGAAGAAACCCTTACCATATTTGGTCAACAAATTCCAGTATATTTTCCCTCTGGTGGAATCCCAACGTATCCAGTCCACTCTAGTCAAATCAATTTAGTGTACAGCGATGGAGTAATCCCTGTTCAAAACCAGTGACTGAGTCAGTGGACCAAGACCCTCCCCAACCAGATATTTGAGTATAAGGGAATCCCGCTTCGAGCAATGCGTCCTTTAAGCTTACCATCTGAACACCAGGGCATAATAGGGACTGAGCTCGAAATTGAAGTCCCTAAGGGGCTTTATGGAGAAATCCTGGCGCCTCATCAACACTCGTGGCTTGACCACATGTGGCTCCAGGGTTATCATTTCCTGGGAATGGAGAGGTGAAGGTGCTGCTCAGGAACCTACAGAAGGAGACAATAACAATCAGGTGGCACCAAGTGGTGGCTTAACTACACTTTGTCCTTAACGGGGAAGTTCATCAAATTCATGACTTTGGCTCATGGGAAGATCTTGGACTACCAGCTCACTCCTCATTTGGCATACTGACTGTAGTACCACGGGAAGCGCTCATGGGTTTATTAATGGAACAACAAGATAAGGCTATGGCGTTATTTGAAAAGTTCCAAGATATTTTTGCACGCAATGATCATGATTTGGGGTGCGCTCAAGGGTAGTACATCGGATAGATATGGGGGATCACCCTCCCATTTGTTCACGACCTATTAGACGTTCAAAATCAGTGGAAGAGGTTGTCTCCAATGAAGTAGATAAAGTTATTAAACAAGGAATGCTATAGCCATCATACAGTCCGTGGGTGTCACCTGTGCTCATCATAAAAAAGAAGGATGGCACGAACCAAGTGGTTATTGACTATTGTAAACTCAATAATGTAACAAAGAAGGATTTCTACCCTCTTCCATGGATTGATGATGCATTAGACTGATTGGGCGGGGCGAACTATTTTTCCACCATGGATCTGATCTTGGGGTACTGGCAGATTGATTTGCCATCAGCGGAATGGGAGAAATGCACTATTATCACTTTGAAAGGGTTATTCCAGATGACTCACATGCCACAAGGTTTGTGCAATGCCCTGGCTACGTTCCAGCATGCCATGGATACAATTTTAGGTGACTTATAGCTGTCCTGCATCTTAGTTTACCTTGACGTCATCGATGTGTTTTCTTTGACATTTACAGAGCACCTAGACCAATTAAAGCAAGTGTTTCAGCGCCTCACCACTGCTAATATCAAAATCAAGCCTCGAAAGTGCCATTTCTTTAAGGAGCAATTAGAGTACTTTGGGTTTGTCATGGATTCACATGGGCTTAAACTGCAGCTGGCTAAAGTGGAAGCAATAAGCAAGATGATTTGCTCACTGAATAAGTGGGACATTCAAGTGTTTCTTGGAATAGTTGGGTAATACCAACAGTTCATTCCCAATTTCAGCTGCATCAGGGCCCTGCTTTTCGAGCTATTAAAGAAAAATGCTTCTTTTAATTGGACAGAATGATGCCAGAACGCTTTTGATGTATTGCGTACCGCGTAAGCAAGCGCACCCATCTTGCAATACCCCAACTTTGATAAGCCATTCATAATGCAAACGGATGCCTCATTCTCCGCTAAAGGGGCATTATATCTCAGAAGGACGATGATGGCGTGGAGCATCCTGTTGCCTTCTGTAGTCAAAGTTTGAACTGTCACAAACGGAACTACACTGTTACTGAGCAAGAATGTTTAGTGGTAATTTATGCTTATAAACAGTTTTGAGTATATCTGCATGGGGTGAGATTTCAAGTATTGATGGATCACGCTGCCTTGCGCTGGCTACAGGAACTTTGTACCCCAGAGGGATGGCTCGCACGTTGGGCGTTGAAGCTGCAAGCATATGATTTCAAGATTTTGCATCAACTGGGAGCAAAACATCAAAATGCGAATTGTCTCTCTAGGCTGCTAACAGTCACAGTCACAGCGGATCAAGCCAACATAATGTATGAGATGATAGTGGTAAATAAATACCAGGATGAGCTGCTGCATGTGATCAAAGTACTAGATGGACTCAGGGTGGATATCTTTCTATGTGGGGGAGAACTATATAAGCGGATTGGCAACACGACGTTGAGTTTCCCTAAGCCTTTGGCATGATATGCAATAATTATGGACGCTCATCAGGCTGTAGGTCACGGAGGATTGCAGAAAACACTGGAGATGTTGCGACCACAATACTACTGGGAGAGCATGTATTATGACGTATTAGGAACAATTAGTTGTTGTCATCAGTGTCAAGTGGAAAATCCATTCCACAAGAGAACCACATACCAGCTTGTCAAACCCCAGTTCACCTGGCACACCATTTCTATTGATATAGTAGGACCTCTGCCAACTAGTACCAATCAATCTAAGTATATTATTGTCGCTATAGATCATCTAACTCGATGGGTGGAGTCCAGGGCCATCAACAATTTGGGCGCAGTCACTACTGCCAAATTCATCATGGAGTGTGTTGTACAACACGGCTGCCCACAATTCATTTTAATGGACTTTGGAACCAATTTCACTTTGCACATTCTGCCAAAGTTGAACGAGTTGATGGCGATCCGTGGGGTTTTGACCACCCCATAATATCCAGAGTCTAATGGAATGGTGGAGCGAGTTAACGGAACCTTAGTGAATATCCTCCATAAATTAGAAAATGATTGACCCTTGGAATGGAGCGCCCTTCTACCCACAGCTGTATTCACATACAATATTAGCTATTATTTGTCCACTGGTAAGAGCCCATTTTAACTGCTGTATGGTTGACATCCAGCCCTGCCAGCTTTGCTATATTCATGTGTAGAGGACTGTGGTGGTGTGAATCCTCAGTGATATCTGAAGCAAATCACAGATACATTGATCAAGTTTCAAATGGAAGCCTACTCCACCAGTTTGGCTAAAAAAATTTGTGACCAGGTGGCCAACCAGAAGTGCCAGAGCAGACTTCCGTTGTTTGCTGTAGGGGATTATGTTTTATTCCATGACCAGCATGGATTGGACGAAAAAATAAGCTCTCTGACATTTGGGTAAGCCCATTCAAGATTATTGAGAAGACTGGAATGGATGTCTACACAATTAAAGAACCTGCTGGGGGGCGGGTTATCAATTGAGTCCACGCAAAGTTCCTTTAAGCATACAAACAGTAAGAAACTATCATCCAGTAAAGGAGGGGGTAATGCTGTGATTCCAATATGACTGGACGATAAGCTCTAAGTCAATATGGCGGAATGTATGGAATCTGCTAGAATCAAACTGGTACTGGTAATTTAAGCACTTTGAAATGAGGCATTTGGCAAATCAAGAGGTTTATGCTGAGATTTGATACAAATGAGAGTAAGTCAAAAAGAGAAGCAGAATAGAAGAGTACCAAGCTGAGGACACATCCAGCTGTAAAACTTAAGTATAAAGAGTCTTATGGAAGTTAAAGGTTTAGAGGTTTTTTTAGAAGAAAGGAGATCGCGCAGATAAGTCTGCAATTAATATTAAAATAAAGGTCAAAATAAGGGGCGATAGCTCCATACATATTTTATTAAGTATTGTTATAAGTCAGTGATCTTCATATCATACGATTTTGTTTCTCAGTGGCTCATACCTTGTGCAAAACCAACTCGGCGGAATTGAGCCCAAACGCCAAGAATTAACAGTGGCCATAGTCCAAAAAAGGCTGCACAGTGCCGTTTAGCTGAGCAAATACCACTGGGGATGATACCAGTGAGGTTTCAAAATTAGCCACCCCTTAGCTACATCTCATCAATTCAATTTTCAGGGCATGGTCCTCAGCTGCAGTGTAAGGGTAAAGTTAACAATTGATGTTGATAAGGTCCACCACTAAGGGGAAGTCAATTTAATACACAGATTGAGGTGATAGATGGTTCGCCATATCTATATCAAAATCTATTTGTAGGGTTTAACTATTGGGGGCATTGTGGGTAGATATATTATTGTTTTAGAGGTGGACTATTACATGGTGGCCACTAAAGAGTTTACTTTTGCGAGAGTGGGGAACAGAAAAATTCGCCAGAGTAATAGAAGGTTGTGAAGGAAAGAATAATTTGTTCTAGGTTAATGATTACTGACTGTTGGCGCCACCATTCAAAATACAGGATCATGGGGTTGAGTAGGCCTGGAATTGCCAAGAAGTTGGCATGGAAACAATAATTTGGGACAAAATGTGCAACAGCTCAAATAAGGTCAAAGTGATCATCAGTACTCTTGAGGCCCCCATGACTGAGGCCCTTGTGGTAACCGCTAGATCTAAGTCCTGGGCCATCTTGAGATTGATGAAAATTCTCGAGGAACCCGTGTAAATTAAGACATTCACAACAGTGCATCTCAAACTGATTGTGATGTCCAAGACAAACAAGAAATAAATACACTTAAATTTATTGAACTGTTCATGGCGCACACTCTGGCAGCAGTATTCATGTTCACGGCCAAAACAAAGTAATCCTGAGATTTGTTGGGAAATTGGAAGGGCATTGGTGCCACTTGAGCATATGATAATGTGGCCAAGGTGGGATCCAATGAATCTACTAATGGACGTACATGAGTGGGATACTCAATTATCAGATTATAGTAATGGTCTACTTTGACTTGTTTTATTGTATTGAGTTAGTAGGGGGATAACAGTGGGGCCT
Source organism: Massospora cicadina (assembly GCA_022478985.1). Taxonomy (NCBI): domain Eukaryota; kingdom Fungi; phylum Entomophthoromycota; class Entomophthoromycetes; order Entomophthorales; family Entomophthoraceae; genus Massospora; species Massospora cicadina. Next base: position 79,112 of record JAKSZP010014656.1, on the reverse strand, counting down.
TTGGGTCCACAGGAATAAGGGAGCTTTATGTCTGTTTTCTACATCCTCACGAGATACATAAATCTACTCCGCGCAGGTTGGACTGCACTACCAAAATCCCACGGGTATTCTGTGTTGATTATGATATCCACGAGAGTAAGGGGAAAGTTGGTCAGAGTTTGTTATATCAGCGAGAGGTACTAAGGTCACAGAAGGCGGGAATGACAACTCAATAACACCGCTATCTGAGGAATAGTGGTGAAGCAGAGAGCACGAGAAAGTACTTCTGCCATATGTTATCATATATCTTGGTGACTCGCTTCTATTGTAGTACTGAGTTATGCTACAAGCTACTTGATATTTCCTTTTTGTATTGCTGTCTTTTTTACTCATCGTTGAACAATAGAAGCACTCCACCTATGGGGCGGATGGGGTTGTTTTGGTATAGCGGTGGTGCAGTTTATGTGGTGTCAGTTTCTAGGGTACTCTGACTTTGGGGCAGGCCTCATTCTGTTGAGACATCTTATACGCTCCCTACAAGGTTTAAGGTCCATTTTACCATGCCATATGAGAGCCCTCTTTCTGTTTAAGGGTGTTACAGAAAGCAGTGATGACAATGTCCTCTGGCATTTAAAGGCAATCAGATAGTTGCCAAAAAGCCTAATGTGGTCATGTATACTCGCGGCTAGGCCTCACTACTTGAATAGTTGGAATAGGAGTTTTAATCTTGACGCTGGGGTGGCAAGCGTTAATAAAACAATCGTGAAAAATGAGAGAGATAACTCCTTTAGATGAGAGTTATGGTATAGTATGGTGTGGGACTAAGTTTTTGCTTCACCTCATAAGACTTCAAGTAATGACAGATATTGTTTATCTTTATAGGCCTCAGTATTTCATTTAATGTAACTCACAATTTGAGTTCTGCCAACACACCAGCACCTGGCGGTCTATTTCTTCTGAAGGACAAGAAGTGGGTCCTATCATCATTACATTGAAGGCTTGGGCATTTGAGAGGGGGTAATTGGGTGTGATTACCTAACAAGCAGCACTTGACTAATGGCTCTAATCAAAGCTACCCAAGTCCAACCTCTCAGTAGAGCGCTAATGAGACCACCTAAACCTTGTTTAGCTATAGAAGAACACAATAAACAGGTTATGGGCCAATGGCAAAAGCAGTATTAATAGGCAGATTTCTTATGTCTGACAATTGATGTGTTAATGAGACTTGGAAGATCAGGGTTACTATAATAACCATGATAGCATCCATAGTACACATGGTGTCGCTTTATGATTATTCCTGAGTAGGATCTGTAGGGGGATAGGTATGTGACATACTGATCAATAAATATCATTCCCATCCCAACCACTAAACTTATGCTTGAAATAGTCTTGACCATGCTTCTCATACTGAAGAGTGAATGGTTGAATTTGTGCAGGTGCGGCTGTTCTGAGCATTTGAAGTTTAGATTATAATCAAAAATAGCTTTTCCTGGACTTGCACGTGCTAGCAAAGAGCCTTAAATACTTCATTGGTTTTGATTACATTGACTTTTTTTATATTTAAATCTTTTAGATTAGAGTTTTCTACTTCATTTTTATATAATCCAGATTGAATTAGACAATTAAATGATCAATTAGAGACAATTAATCATGTATAAAGTTTCTTGAATAACAGGGTTTAGACATTTCCCAGTTCCCATTTTCTAGATTCTATCTACTGAGAGGTGCTGATTTAGAAAACAAAAGAGGCGTCCACTGCCATTACAGAGATCAATGAGCGTGAGCCCTCTATCTGTTGCAGTGGTTTACTATGGAAAGGCCAGATCCTTTTCATAATAAATAAAACATTTAAAAAGGTTTTCTTTTAGCAGAATTTACTAAATATCTAAAGGATATGACGAAATAAACCAGCATCTATTATTATCAGAGTGTGGGGGTTTATAATTACATGGAAGTGAGGAGGGGTGACTGCATAACATTTCTGACAGCTATATGATCGCATTCTCTCAAATAAGCTGGGGCCATTGCACAGTGTCGCTGTTTGGAAATTGTAATTGATTTCTTTTGTGCTTTGGTATGATTTCTTCACTAGCTTAAATGGGCGCCAGAATTCTAACATCATCCTTATTTTTGATGTTTAAAAAAGATTGTTTGGGCGCAAAAAAATCTCTTACATTTCAAATTTTATACTTTAGTCCCTTTTGGGGATCAGTTTTGATCTGACAGTCCTCATGCAGATTTCAATCCACACACCCTTTTTTTCTTCATATAGACTTCAGCATAATTAAGAGTAATGGCTGAACCAGGTTTTTTCTAGTTTATTTGGATTAAAATTACATTTTGGTGGAGCAGCAGAAACCCAGCGTTTGTCTACATTGTGCTTAAAACCAGGATTTTTGCTAGTGGATATGCGCAGGGCCTTTCCTTTTCATTGATTATTAGGGTTATATCACCCAGTCCAATTTAATGGCACAATGGGAGCCCTTATACTAATTTAGAGGCTGCAATGCTTGTCAGAGAATCGTCAAAAGAAAAGTTAGACTGGGCTGTAGACTTGGGTTCTCAATAAGCCATGACAGCAGCCAGAATGCCAGGTACACAGCCATTTTAATTACTCGTTTTAAGAATTTAGATGAAAGGTGAAGAGAATACACATTCAAAAACTTACCAAAGGCCCAAACAAACATACTTAAAGTAGTTGCGAGGGCAACTGAAGGTCTAGCTTGGGAATCCCTAGATGGAAAAGGGGGATTAGAGGTCAACAACATCTCCTGTATTAGCAGTTGTGAGCCTTTAGCAGTGTCAGAAGAGAGTGCAGAAACTTCAGTAAGGATGGTAGTCTGCATGGCTTGAAAAGCTTGATAACCTCCAGTGGTGGTTACTATCTGAGCTTCAGAAAATGGTAGTGCTTGGTCCCAGGAGGAAATCTATAGGCCGCCATGAGGGGAGTCCAACTTAGGGGAGCATAGTAGTAGATGTTTATGAAAGGCAAAGAGGAGATAAATCTCCAAATTTTAGTTATAGTATAATTTTTTCTTTATTAAACTTTAGAATCAACCATGACTGGCCCCACCAACTGGTATACATTTTTATGTTTATGGAGGTAAAATTATATTTTCCTGCACCCAAATAAGGGTTAGCTGCCTTCTAAAAGGCGACAATAGTTGTTTTTAATCTAGAATTAGATTTAAAATCTTTTTAGGAAAATAAGGGCTGAGCAACTTGTTATTCATTTCTGTGTCAAACAGCCCAGAAAATGGAAATGTGTTGGGGTGGGGACCTCACTTTTGAAAATAACTAGGTTGAGCCCAAAATAAAGCTGAGCCGCAAAAATTGAGGATTGGCACTGAGGACAGGATCAGAGGTGGACCCCCAAGCTGCAAACAATCAATCTGACTGATTGCTGCTTGGGGTTAGTGGCAGCGGGAGAGGGGAGGCTAGAAGATGTCTGTTAAGGATTGGTACTTATTTTTCCCTTGCTTTGACAGCAAAACCTGTCAGGGACATTTTGGGAGGGGAGCTCTGAACAGGTAAGGTTAGATTTGGTGGCAGGTGACTTCTCAACTAGTGGCATCTTGGGGATGGGTGGGAATGGAGGTTTGGTGGCCTGGGCCCAGAATCCCTGCTCCCAAAATCAAGAAATCTCTTGGCACATGAGAGAAATCTTCTCAAGGTAAGTCTAACTTGGAAGCAGGGCTGGTATATCATCGAAACCTTACCCCTTTACATGGCAGGCCAGACCCAGTACTAATGTATAATATGACTAAGGTCCACCTCAGAGTGGAGTGGGAGTGCTTAAGGTTGCTGTTTCCTTTTTTTTAAAGAAAAACCTCCTGATCAGCTATAGGGGCGCCACCTCAAGACTTACAGTATTTTTCCTTTTGGGACTGAGCCACCCTCTCCTTGGGGTTGAGGCTAAGGCATAGTTCTTGCGCGTAGGGGGAAGCCTAATTGCAAGTATGTGCTGGGTTTTCTGAGGGTTTAGGGCCATTGTTTGTGAGGTAGAATTCTTCCAAAAGGCCCTTACAATTAGCGCAGTCTTTGGAAATACCTAAGAATTCTCATAGCCATAGTATCCTTTCCAGGAAAGGAGATACTCGATTTTGCGCTGGGACTTCCTGGATGCCAGAATTGCTTCAAAATCTGCTTCCATAATATCATCAACTTGAATTGGATCAAGGATGGATGGCATGGGACACTTGAGGGAAGACAAGCGTGAGAGGTGGTAGACTGCTTGGACAGTCCATTGTTCTGGAAGTTGGAGGCAACAGGCACTTGATGATAGTACTTATTGAACTGGGAAGGGGCCTACACGCTTGCATGCTAATTTTCTGAGGTTACATTTAGCCGTAGGTTGCGTGCATCCAGCATTAATAAGGAGCCAACTGAGAATTCATGTGTTGGGCGTCGCTTCTTATCAGCAGAATGCTTATAGTCCTGGATGGCTGTAGAAAGGTGCTTCTGGACAAGCATCTGTGCTTTGCGGATGTGTGTATAAACTACGGCTGCTTCTGGAACTTGAGGCTTAATTCAAGGCTCTCTCATGAAGAAGGGGTTGTACCCAATGGTTGCTTGGGAGAGTGAGTTACCTGTGGAAGCATATAGGGAATTATTGTAGGCAAATTAAGCTAAGGGTAGGTCTGATGTCCAGGAGTCCATGGTTGTAGTTGCATAACCTCAAAGATATTGTTCAAGTTTTTTTATTTAACCTCTCAGTTTGGCCATCAGATTGGGGGTGAAATGCTGTTAAGAGGCAGGGTTTAATCTTCAAATGGGAGAGGAGGGCTTCACAAACCTTGCATTAAGTTAGTTCCCTTGGTCACTAATGATCTCCTGAGGCACCCCAAATTGGGTTAAGATATGTCTGACAAACTCATGGATTTTTCATCAGCAGTGATGGTTGTATGAAAGGGGATAAGTAGTTAATAATTGTTAGACCAGTCAACGATTACCATAATAACATTCAAGGCATCTGAGGGGGAAGTCCACAATAAAGTCTATGGAAACTGAGGTCTATGGGCCAGAGGCCTGCTGTAAAGGGTGGAGAATGAACTTCTTGCCAAACGATCAGGTTTGGCACACTAATGAAGTAATGCATGTTAAAACCCATTTTTGAACATCACGGGAGAGAACTAGCCAGTTGTAGGATCTCTTCAACAAGTCAGTATAAATGATGGCCCCTGGGTGACCCAAGAGTTGTGGTTCAAGATGTTCTCTCACGACGGGTTCCCTGAGTGAAAGGGGTACCAAAATGCACCCCTTAAGTAGATTACCCTATCATTGAGAGCATAGGGTGACTTGGTGGTTGGGCCCAGTTTTAAGAGGGATAAGAGATCAATACCCTCCATGCAGGCAGTTTGTTCAGCAAGGAAAAACCTAGAAGAGGCAGTGTGGGGTCAGCTTCAGTGAGCAGGATGTTTAAATGTTCAATGAAGAGGATCAAGCTGGAGGAAAACTGTTACTAACTCAGGCGATTCATCCAGGTGTGGTCAAAGGGCTGGGTTGCTATTTATCATGTCTGGTTATACATGAAAGGCTCCTTTCACAAAACCATATATAACGTTAGTTTAGAGATGTCACAGTAGTTTCACGCTTGGCGGTGATCTAAATTCTTGGTTGTGGTAATAAAGCAGGATTGGTGGTCAGTGCTTACTTTGACTACTGTGACTTCATGGTGGTCCCCATGGAGGAGGTAACGTCAGTGCATGAGGGACCAAATCCGCAGCTAACTCCTTGACATAAATAGCCCAAGCCTGTTCAGTGGCTATGAACATAAGGAGGAGTATACAAACAAGTGTTCACATACATTGTGCTCCTGTAGGAGAACAGCCCCAACAGCCTTTGCAGAGGCATCTCAGGCCTCGATGTATGGTTTAAAGGTATCTGCATGGTGGAGGATGGGGAATTTATATGGGTGTCCTTGATGGCCTCAAAGGACTGCTGACAGGCAGGGGAGCATACAAAGGGATTGTTCTTTCTAGTAAAGAGGTGCCGAGGTGTTGCAATTTGGGAAAGTGCAAGAGAAAACTTCTTCAATAAAGGTGAATGTGCTAAGGAAGCACTGCAGCTGCTTCTGGGTTAAAGGGGTGGGCCATGAGCATATCACCACAACTTTGCTTGGAGAACTTCATAACCCTATTTGAGCACAATGTTTCCCAGGAAGGTGATACCATCCTCTAAGAAACCACATTTTTAGGCTTAAACAAAAGTAGGCCAGCTCAGGGATGGCGGCAGGACAGCATTGAGGTCCTTTTCATGATGTGCCTGAGTAAAAGTATGAATAAAAATGTCTTTTTTAATGAACCAGCTCTCTAGACTGTTGCCAAGGTTTAAAGGTGGGCTCAAAACTGAAAATTGGAGGAGAGGTCAAAAAACATAAAGATGGACTGAAGACAGACTACTTCATTAGATTAAAATGCATTGATATCTATAGGGTACATAGGGACACGGTGCCTTTCTGGAACTTTGTTGCCCCCTCCGCTCAGAATATTTCATGGCCTTCCAGATTGATTTACTGGACGGCCCACATTGTTCTTCATTGACCCCATGACTGGAGCGGTGGAAGCCGCGCCTCTTGCAATTCAGGAAGTGTGGCAAGATTCCTGTTGTCGCCTCCATCAATTTCTTAACGTGTGTGGATTCCTGATTTTACTGGGTTCAGTGCTGTTGAGATAAGGCTTTATTTAAGTGGGCTTGAGAGTCAATTCATCACAGCTTAATTTAAAAGTAGGGATTTTGATGCATTTTTGTCTCAAATCCTTACAATGCCCCCACAAGATCCTGTAAGAGGAGGGTATAGGGCTAAAAGAAGCAGCCATGAACCCTATTAACCACTGTCCCTGGTTGACATTGGTAAAGGAGTACTCAGACTTCACTTTATGAATAATCTTATAAGGTCCATACCAAAAGTGCCAAGTTAATTCCGTTGACCTTTAGGTCAATAGTGATTAGAAAAGAATAAGGTCACCTAATTGAAAAATTGGTTAGAGAGTCATCCAAAACTAAATTGAATGTCTATCACCATGTAGTGGTGACAATGCCTTGCGTGGCTAGGGCTTGAAGATGGATAATTTCATGGGCTAAGGCCCTCATAGTTAAATCAGAGTTCTCAGGTGTGGAGATCTCAAGAATGGCTGAGCGCTACTTGGCAGCTGGGGAGCACACCCATACAGAGCTTCAAATGGGTACATCTTGGAGACTCAGTTTAGTTTATCTTATAGGAAAGAAAAGCGCTGAGCAGGTAGTGGTTCAAGTGAGCAGGATCTGAGATAGCCATCTTATGTAAAATGGAGATAAGAGTTCTGTTATCACGTTCTACCGCCCCATTGGTTGATTGGTGGTAAGGGGCAGCGAAACTCTGGTTGATGCTGAACAGTGAGGTAAGTTTTTGTACTACCTGCGAGGTCAAGTTCAACATGCTGACCAAAAGTAAGGTTTGGGCACCCGTGCTGGGTGAAAATGGAATGAACAAGAAAGAGAGCTGAGGCTTTGGTGGTGGCTGTTGGGACCTAAATCGCTTCACCCACATGGTTAGGTGGTCCACGGCTAGGAGAATATACTTATGGCCATGCAGCCCAGTGGGAGAGAGCACACTACATCGATGCTGATGACGTTGAAAGGTCCCGTTGGAGCAATAACAATTACAGATACCAAGGATTGGCCCCATCTTGGGATTGACAAGGAATACAAGCCTTTAGAAGCTCTTAAATAGTTTCCATCATTTAGTCCCAGTAGCATGTTTCTTCAGCCACTCATGTGTCTTCTTCACTGCGCCATGCCCCACAGTTGCATGACCATCCAGGATAACATCAGTTTGGGAAGAGGGCGAATGTAAGGGAGCCACTTATTATTGACCCTTTTATATAGCAGCCATCCCTGACCTGAGTGTCACGAGTCAACCTCCTCAGCTCAGATTGGATCTCAGGGGTCGCCATTTTCCAGCAACCTGGGCGGCCAACTAATCATAAAATTGGTCTCCATCAGGGGTCAAGGCAGCCAATACAGGCATTCTAGAGAGACCATCAGAATTCTGGTGGATCTCCCCTGCACGATGTAAAATGGTAAAATCAGCTCTGATTCTCAAGGACCACCTGGATAGACAGCTATCATGGTCCTACATCTGTTGGAGCCATCAGAGGGAGGGATGGTAGGGTATTATAGTAAATGGTTGCCATAAAGATAGGGACGAAAATGCTTTATTGGTAGTTAAGCAGCCAGGCTTCTTTTTTGGTAACGCTATAATTCCGTTTGGCCTTGCTCAAGGTTTTTCTGAAGTAAGCCACTGGGTGGTTGATCTGGTTTTCGTCAAGATGGTCTAGAACAGCCCCAATGTAAACATTGCTGGCATCCGTAAATAACAGGAAAGGTTGATTGAATCGTGGATGGACTAAAATGGGTTTAGCGAAAAGTGCAGCCCATAATGCATTAAAGGCCTGTTATTGCTCAGGCCGCCACTCAAAAGGCATGACATTATGCAGAAGGTAGAGCAGAGGCTAGGCCTGGTCAGCAAACCTAGGGATAAACTGGAAATAATAACCCACCATGCCAATGAATACCTGATATCCCTAAGGCTCTGGGGGCGCGACATCTTCTCAATTGCATTGATTTTGTTTGGTATGGCTGGATGCCATCTTTCATCACCTAATGTCTGAGGAACGACAACTCATACTGGAAGAAAGAGCACACCAAAGGTTTGAGTTTTATTGAAGCCTTCCTCAGAAAATTGAAAACTTCCTAAAGGTAAACCACATGACCATTGAAAGTTAGCGAGAAGGAGTTGATGCTGTCCAGGTACACAAGGACACATGATAGCTTCAGATCTCCAAGGATCCTGTCCATGGCACACTTGAAAGTGGCGGGCGCGTTACAAAGCCCCTGAGGCATTCTCGTAGGTTCAAACAGCCCTTGTTGGCGATAAGTGCACACTTGGATTGGTCTTTTGAGGGAAAATCTCTACCTGTTAATACCCGCTGGCCAGATCCATCAAAGAAAAGTGTTGTGACCAAAGATCAACTTGAGATAGTCATCAATCTGAGGCAGATAGTAGCTGTACTTCTTGATAACATAATTGAGCTAAAATTAATCCATCACCACTCAATGGCTGCCATCCTTTTTTGAACCAGTAGGAGAGGGGAGGCCCATGGACTACGTGATGGCACCATTAGCACGGCTTCAAGAAGTTGATTGAGTTCTACCACCACTTGTGCCTTTTCAACCTTACTCTTCCAGTAAGGTTAGGACTGAAAGGAGGAGTATCCCAAGTTTCCTCATGATGTAGCACCCCACTCATTTTTCCAAAGTTGTAAGTAGAGATTTAGAAGAGTTATAATACTCCTCCAATATGTCCTGAACTTCTCGTTGCTGTTCCTCTGTAAGTTCTTTTACAATATTGGTGTTGACTAGAGCCACCGAAGGCGGCGTCTATGCTCCAAAATATTAGGTCCCCAAAGCTATAAACATCATTGACAGCTTACACCAGTAGAAGACAGACTTATGCAGCGGGATAATTGGGCCTGCAACCCTAGGCTTGTTAGCAAGGTTAGCCAACAACACTGATATAGATCCAGCATAGGCGGTATCTAGTATCCCCAGACATGTCAAGACCTCCTTGGAGATGTTATTTCTTGGACTCAAATTACCAGCAAACATTTGGAGGGATGTTGACATGAACCCAGGTATTGATAATAAACTGGGATTTTGGAGGTATACAGGTCGTCCTGGGCAGATAGATCGACATGCCCTCACAAACTCAACAAAAGGTGAGGGAAACCGGACTTAAGAGCCCCTGACGTGATACTTGAGCTGATCAATCGGGTCTCAATCTCTAATAGGCAAGCTCAGGCCTTGACCTCCATTTCTTAGTATGGGCGATTTCAAAAACAAAAGGGACCCAGTGTCCCAATAGGGATAGTAATACCTCATTGTAATGTACCACTGCTGAGTAGTCTCAGAGAAATTGAGTCCCAAAAAAAGTTCGTAACTTGGGTTGTCCAGCGCTATGGCAGGGGTGGTTACTGATAGCTTCCTAACTCAAATTAGTAGAGAATAATATGCCCCTATGTTCATGTCGTTGTGTCACGTGGTGCCTTACTCCATAGAATGCGGCAAGTCTGGGCCAATCTTAATACAATGTGTCAATTTGGATGAGATAACATTACAGGCGAGCCATTATTAAATATGCAAGAGTTAGCATCTTATGGACTTAAACGGCGATGCAGGTGAGCAAACTTACAAACTGTGAAGGTAGTGTGAGAATCATGGGCGAGTCAATGGAAGAAGAGTAAGTAGTACAAATTCCTTAATATTGATAGTTACCAAAACCCCTTCTTTGGATATGGCCGCCTTAGGTTCATTAGAGGTCAATAAGAATTCCTGAGGCGCGATAGGATGTCAGCATGGTGCGCCTCGTCCTTCATGCTGACGGCCCTTTTCCTTCCTCATCTACAAGTCACTTACAGCATGACTTGGCGCTGTGTCAGAAATTTATTGCATAGGTGCATTGGGGTCAAGAACTCTTCTGGTTTTGACAGAATGTACCCAAGGGCAATTAGAGGGATCTGAAGAGGTGGCCTTGGGATGAAAAGTTGTCACAGGGATCACTTTAAGCGCTTCCTTACTTTCCCAAATGCATGTAAACCCATTCCTTTGTTTGATCATATGAATTTGGACCTCATAATAAGAGCCTAACGTGGAGAGCACAGCAGTAATGGCATCATATAAGGTGATACGATTCATAGTAACCAAAGGTTGCACTTGGGCATAAAAGTGGCTGGCGAATTCCACAGGACACTCACCTTTGTTCATAAGGATACCTATGAAGGCCTGCTTCTAGCTGGCCAAGGTCTGATTACTGCAGAATTCCTGGATTAGGGCCATTCTACCCTGCTTTCAGGTGCAGCATTCTTTCGGATGGGGAGTCATGAATTCCCAGGCCATGCTGTTAAGGCAGGAGTGGATGTATTTCACCTTCTGCCGGTTAATGGCTTCCTCCATGGAACTCTCATAGGCATACAAGAAAAAGGCAATAATAGCCCGACTAAGTATGAATCTTTCCTTAAAAATAGGTTTAAATTAGTTACGAGAGGAGTGGAGAGGGTATTAACACCTGGGATTAGTGCAGGCTTGGAGACCTCAGTTTTTGCATAGTTGCGGGGCCTTTTAATCCAATTGTCATCTCAAACCCACAAGGTCCTCTTAAATGTCATCCTAGTTCTGGTTGAGATAAAAGATGAGAGCCTTATGGGCGACCTACTCTTTAAGCAATTGAATGTTGGCTTGTTGTGGAAGAAGCTGACTGTCAAGGCTATTCAAGTGGGTCTTAAACCCATGGCAGTTTTTTAAAGCTGGGTGAGGAAACTATCAGAAAGTCAGGTGAAGGCAGAGAGATTATCTATCTCATCCAAAAGTGCCTCAATCAAAATTCGTGGGTCAAAGGGGAATTCATCAACTCTAAGTCTATATCCTTGGGCAACACTTTGGATCTGATCATGTATGGCAGCTAGTGCTTTCAAGACATCCTTTATCCTAGTTTCATAAAGGTCACCTGATGTATGTACTGAGGGGCCAGGGGGCCCTTGAGGCCCTTGGGGACCTTCAAGTCCTTTGGGTCCCACGGGTCCTTTACCCCAGGAGTAAGGGTACAAGATGCCAGTATCTAGCAGTGTTGTTGGAGTGTCCGTACCAAATCTTCAACCTGGTGTAGGCGTTGGCCCCAGCTAGCTTTGAGAAGATGAATATTTTAATTAAGCTGATCCTCGATGTAGCCAGAAATTTCATTATTAAAAACTGCAATCTGGGTTGGGCTTCATCAATTAACCGTCAGTTATTGATAATGGCCCCTCATTTGTCATGGATGAAGGAGGAGGATACTTTTTAGAAGTCGACAACTTGTGAATGTAAAGCCTGGGTAAGCCCTAATTGTCAGGAAACCTCATGATGATGCAACCCAACTAGCTGCATGAGGTGATGAATGGCGGGATGAACAAAGTTTCTGAAGATAACGTTTAGTCCATAAAGTCAGCTCTCCTGCTGTTAGCTGGCTGAGGTGAAGATGTCCCTCATAGTAGATGGTACTTATGATGCGCAGGACCAGCTTGAGCAGCCTCCCACTGAATAGATACCATTGATTAGTTGTTGAATAATTTCGCCAAGATTTTAATACTAAAGTTGCATTGGTTGCTGTTGACTGAAAGAAGGGTGTACTTAAACATGGCTCAAAACTCCAGGCTCTCAGGCTGCATAGTTATTATTACATATTGTGAGGTACTTACCATTCGAGCAACGCTTCTTGAATGTTCAGCATGTTAGCTTTCTTGCTGACTGGTATTCTCCATGGTTTGTGATAGACTTTTTCATGTTAGACAGCTCGGGGCCCCCGTAGTGAGCACCACGTCTTATTGGTGAAACAGTTCTCTAGACTGTCGCTGATATTGAATGTGGGCTTGAAGCTGAAAATTAGCAGAGAGGTCAAAAACTTAAAGATGGACCAAATACAGACTAATTATTAGATTAAAAATGCATCAATATTTATAGGGTGCGTAGGGACACGGTTCCTCAAGGATCTTTGTGCCCCCGCTCAGGATATTTCATGGCATTCTGGATCAACTGCCTGGGCAGCACCCTCATTGTGATCTGTTAGCCTCATTACCAGAGCAGAGTAGGCCGCGCCTCTTGCTATTCAGGAAGTTGGTATGAGTTTCCTGAAGTCGCCTCTAATGATTCTCAAACATGTGCAGATTCCTAATTGAATTTGGGCTTGGTGCCATCGAGATAAGGCTCCATTTGAGTGGCCTCAAGAGAAATTCACTGTTCTTGATTTGTAATTAATGATTTTGATGTGCTTTTCATCTAGAATCCTGACAATCAATAGAAGAAATGCACAAGTGAAGCGGAGGGCAACAAGGACATCATCAATATAACGTTTAGAGGTGGCGGGGGCATATTGAGACCAAGGGCATAACCTTAAACTGGGTATTTCCCAGCGTGTGCAGATGGCAGTGAGCAAAACCTGGCCCTCAGTCACCCTTACCTGGCTGAAGGCACTAACCAGGTCCAGTTTGGAGAAGATCCTGGACTTAGCAATGTCCTGAGTAATTTATTATTCAAGGGGAGAGGTTATGGATCTGGCACTGGATGTTGTTAATGTGCTCATAATCTACACAATGGCAGAGGGAGCCATTAACCTTAGGCTAAGTCCACTGGGGAGGCATAAGGGGAGGACTTTTTGAAATTCATCCCTTTGCCAGCATATAATCCAGCCATTCTCCAGGGCTGCCTCTTATTCTTTAGTACATGATATAAGGGACAATAGACCTTCATCAAATTAATCGCCTAGCGGAAGCGCAGGTTTATTCAGAGTGTGGAGGGAGCCTAACGGTCAGGGAAACATTAAATATATCTTCATATTGGATCATATTGGCCGGGAGATCAGGGGGGAGGTCTGTGGCACATAGTATATAGGTCAGGATAGGTTTGCCCAAATTGTCAGGTGGTGACAGGGTGGCAAGGGGCTAAGCTCCCCTGCCCCTTCTTGAGCTTTCAGAGAAGAGAATATTGAGAGTGAGATTGACATGAACATTCTGTCAGCGCCACCTTCCTACCCAAGTGATAACAGGGTATAAGATCCTGGAAACTACTAAAAAGAGTTTAGTAAACCAGTAATCCTTTACATTGAGCCTGAGAGGCCGTTTGACTATCAGACAGGCCATTAGGTCTGAAAAAGCCCCCAAGACAGGGGGGCCTGCAATCAAATAAATTCTTTAGACTTTGCAAGATCCAGGCAAATGAAATTGCCTGCAGCACCCTTATCCAAAAGGGCAGGGACACTGACAGTATGTGGTCCAACTTTGATGGTCACCTGGAAACAGAAGTAGGCATGGTCAAGTTTATTGGTTTTCATGACAGAGACAATGGGAGAAGAAGTGCCATGGGGTATATGCCCTCAGAAGACAAGGTCACTTTTGGAGAGAGGGAAGCCATGGGGTTACTGTGGGCTATTGTCAGGGCCCCTGAGGACAAGTACCATCCGTCTCCCAATCAACAGAGTCCCAATCAGGAGAGAGGCCTCCCGGTCACAGCAACATAGGTTACTTAGTCTGAGTTTCCAAAGCTAGGAAGTAGTGGATCTCACGAGAATAGTCCAGTGGGAGGACCCAGAGGCTAGAGGGTTACCAACAGGGGAGCACAGTATTGGTGGGTGTGCAATCATTAGGACAACATCTCCATGAGGGGCACAGACTGCTGAGCACCTGCTATTTTTGTCCCAAGTGCTGGCTGTGCTGGGCCTCAGTGTGATCATTGTGAGGATCCTGTGGATCTGGGTTTGCTGGTAGCTGCGTTAACTACAACTTGGTCATGTGAACACAGTGATGAGGCCAAGGTATATCCCACATAGGGAGACTCAAGATTCTTAAGCCATCTAAGGTTTGAGCAAAGTGAGGGGGAGGAGGCCTGGAACGCAGCAACCGTAACATTAATGGGGAGGCCAAGGTCAGAAGCCAACTGGACAAATGCTTCAAAATGGTCAGAGGGGTCCGCAGTGGTAACTTTATAGCAAACAGCTGGTAGAGCTTGTAATTTGGATCTCCTAGGGAGAAAGTGCAGCTGACATCAATGTGAGCTGGGACATCTGGCTTCCAGCTGATGTTGCTGATTGGAGGAGGCTCCTTACTCACTAACAGGCACCCCTTTAATTTTATCCAGGATAGTTAGGCTACACTGAGTCTCAGACTCAGTTGTATTTGTAGACTTCTCAGCTGTAAGACGCAGCCAGAACTCATTCAGAACATCAAGAACCTGTTCCATTGCCTTAATGGGTGGGCCTAGGATAGATCTCACCTTGGGTCACATTGCATGCTGTAAGTCAAGCGAGCCTGGAGGGATAGGCTTAGTATTCCGTGCAATAAGAATTTGATGACTGGTATTTAATAGTGCACCAAAGGACCAGAGGATGAAAATTGACTTTGCTAGGGTCATTGGGGTAAGAGTAAATTTAAAGGCAACTACATCGCCTAGGTTTTGCCAATGTAGAAAGATGCAGAGGATATTGGCTGGTTGATTATGTCAGCGAATTGGCATAGAAAATTTGACCAGGCTGCAGACTCAAAATCTTATTGAATTATGATAGCACCCAGAATGCCAGGGGCACAGCCATTCAAATGACTCTGTTAATTGAGAATCTAGATGAAGGGTGAGGGAAATACAAATTCAAAAACATACAAAAGGCCCCACAAACATACTTAAAGTAATATAAGAACAACATTGGGTCCAGCTTATGCAGCCCCTAGGTGGAAAAGGGGTCTGAGAGGTCAACAAAATCTCATGTATTAGCTGTTGTGAGCCTTTAGCAGTGTCATCAGAGAGAGAAGAAACTTCAGGAAGGAGGGTAGTCTGAATAGCGTGTATGTCTTGATAATCATAAGTGGTGGTTGCTATCAGAGCTGCATACTAGGGTAGTTCTTGGGATCAGGAGGAAATCTGTAGACCGCTAGGAGGGGTGGCCCATTTAGGGACGCCCAATAAAGTAAATATTTTTTAAAAACAAGAAAGGTTTAGAATTTTTTAAATTTTAGTTGGATGATAATATTAATTATTTTTTTAAACTTTAAAATTAAACAGGACTCGCCTCACCAGCTATAACAACCCTTTTGACTGTTTGGAGCGGTGAAATTATATATCCCCACACCAAATTAGGGTTAACTGCCTTCTGATTAGGCCCCAATAGTTGTTTTAAATCCAAGTTTTAAATATAAAATTATTTTTAGGAAAATTAGACCTGAGTGACTTGAGATTTTATTTCAAGTCAAACAGCTCAAAAAAATAAAAAATGGATTGGGGTAAAGGCCTGAGTTTTTTTGAAGCTAATAATTAAGCCCAATATGGAGTTAAGTCACAAAAAAGCGAGGATTGCACTGAGGACGGTGTTAGAGGTGGTCCCCCAAACCGCAACTAATCAGTTTGATTGGTTACAGCTTGGGTTGGTAGCAGTTAGGAGAGTTGAGGCTAAGAGTGGATGTTGGCGCTTAGTAATTATTTTTCCCTTGCTTCATCAGCCAAACTTGTTAGGGTCTTTTGGAGGGAAATCTGGACAGGTAAAGTTATAGTTGGTGCCAGTGACTCCTCTGCTGGTGGCACTTTGGGCTGGGTGGGCGTGGGGGTTGGTGGCCTGAGCCCAGCACCCCTGTCTCAAAGTCAAGAAATCTGTTGACACTTGAGAGAAATTTTCTTATGGTAAGTTCAACATGAGAGCAAGGCTGGTGTGGGGCATTGTAACCTTACCTCGCTTACAGGGAGGGCGCAGACCCAGAGCTTCTCTGCAGTATGAGCAGGGTCCTCTTATAGCGGAGTGTAGTGCTTAGGGTTCCTGATTCCCCTTATAATCAAAAGTAAAACCTCCCGATCTAACTGTAGGGGTAACGCCTCAAGGCTTACAATGGTAGCTTAACGTCTAATCTCAAAATTTCTTGTTCAAATTTCTATTATGCAGAAGCCCAAATAATATTTGTACCCTTTGATTTAAGAAAGCCTTACCAAGAAATTTTGGGAGCAGGGCAAGGTGGTAGGTTACTTAATCTTGAAGTTTTTGATAAGACTAAGAACGTTTCATTGAACTAAAGATTAGATAATTTTGATTACTTATGTGGAGCATTTGGTGAAGACTCATCTTATATTTGCTGGTATTAATCTCTTAATAAACTTATGTCTTTGCCAGTTAGCATTGAAAGCACCTGGCAGATAAACCAGTTTTTATGATTTTTAGATTTGTTTGCTAAAGTTTTCAAAGGCCAGTAAATTTATAGTCAAATTAGCTCCAGCGACTTCCTTGTGAAATTTATCATTAGGGGAATTAGCACTTTGGCTCTTATTAGGGGAATAATCTTCCACTCTGGTGATAATATGATCTTTGGAGATAAATGAAATAAAAGTTAAATCAAGCGTATTTTATTTAATAATTAAAGAAAATTATTCTTCATGAGGGCTCCTATCAGCGCGGAAATTAACCCTTGTGTTTGACAAGATCTTCCATATACCTTAAGTTAACTTTGACTTGAGTTCAGTAAGGTTCAGTGGTAAAGGACTAGGATATACTATATTAGAACTTTTTTGATGAAGGGAACTTTACCAAATAAATAGATAGGTATAATAAATAGAATAAAGTTAAGACTAAGGGATGACAAGGCTAAAATAAAGCCTTGGTTTCTACTGGTTAGTGGAGCACTTAATGGTGTTAATACTGGATTTGTTTAACAAGGCATTTTTTCATTATAAGATGTTCAATATTTTTTAATGGAATAACAATAAATTTTAGGCTTTAATCCCATTAAAGCGTTTTAAATAATTATATAAATAAATATACACTAAGATAGCCTAAAAAGTATTTACATTAAAAGCCTAAGTAAAGGTTCCACACCTATTAGGGAAATATGAAACCATAACATCCAATCTTATTTAATTTGGAACTAGCACAGATCATAAATTATTCAAGCTAGGCGGGAACCTTTTTTGAGTCCATTTTAGTCAAACTCACGTTTGATAATATTAATGCACTTTTTAACGCCATGATGACCCATGGCAAGGGGATTATGATATTCCATTATAATGTGGTAATGCAAGGAAGAGGGAACCCATACCTTTATCACGAATTTAGATTAATATATCTTTTTATAAAAACATCCAGATGAAGCTTTACAGTAATAAATCTTTCAGAAGGTGAAGGCCTTCAATGCCCTAAGACTGTAATGCCAAAACAGACTTAAGGAGCTAAGCTCCTTATGTCAAGGATTCAGAAATGGGGTCTGGAAGGTTTTCTTAATCATCAGCTTAGAAGCAACAAGGTGATGAGGTTTTAAAACCGCGTAATCAGGATTTAGGCTTTGAGGCTTGGAAAACAACTGAAGCAATGGAGGTAGGTAGAGGAGCTACGGCTATTTCAGAGTAAATACTGTAACCAAATCAGAGTCTGTTAAAAAAATGGTACCCTTTAGGGGACTTCTTCATGATATATGGTAACAATGGTATCTCCTTTGACAACTCAAATTTGATGTTAAAGCTTAGGAGTCACAGGGAGCGTGATCTGCATGTGAGCCAACATTTTGGGTTTTCAATAGTATGTAAGAGAATTATGCTCTGTGCGCACAACCACTGTATGTTTGGCGTCATTTAGAAGGTATAGTCAATGCATAATAACCAAGACACTTCAATCAACTCTTTATCACAGATGGCCCATAAGCGCTCTGTACTTTTAAAAAGCCTGGAAAGTAAACAACCTATGTTACCATATTTTATGTTCGTGCAGATTAAATCAATAACTGTGGTGCCAGAGGCATCGCACTCTACAAAGAAGGGCTTATCCTTATCAACGTGATATAGATTAAGGCTTGTGGTAAAACTTCATTTATAGCCTCAAACTCTTGTTGACACGCCAAGGTAAATCAACAGGGGTGTTTTTAACTGAGGTTGAAGGGGCGAGTCAGTTTTCATAATGTTGGTGAGGAATTCTTAAAGAAAATGATAGATCCTAAGAAATTGAACAGTTGATTATGCGTTGCTGGAGTGGGCCAAGAGGGGATAGCCTTTAGTTTGTAAGGCACCCCAGCGTGAGCAACTTTAATGATCAAATATCCCAGCAACTAGATTTCATCTTTAAAGAATTAACATTAGGATAGCTTAGCAATTAGACACGCATTGTGGAGTGCTGCATCCAACGCCTTCAATAAAACCTTAATGTTTTGTATTAAGATAGTGGATCTAGATGTCATCCACATAAGTAATTATGCAGTAGAACCTGAGATCCCCTGGCGGCACCAATTTGGTGCTGGAAACAGTTGGTACATTTATAAACAAAATCAAAAAACTTTTTAGGTATGACTTATACCATGTGAGAGTTGACATCAGCCTCTTAGCTAGACTTGATACTTACTTTATGGAAAGCTTTCACCAAGTCAAGCTTAGAAAACATTTGATTTTTAGATTAGTGGAATTTCAGCATTTAGGGTAGAGAATATATGTAATTCCCAGTGATAAGCTTCTCGATCTGAATATGGAACAGTTCCTTCACAGGAGAAAGAAGGGGCCCAAGCCTCCAGTAGAGCCTCTTTCCCTGATCAGTGACCTACCCAATATGGTGGATGAGCGGTGTGTTGCAAACTTTGCTCCAAAACAACCTCCCTCTCTACCCCTTTCTTACTGATCTAGTAAAATTGATTAGTTGGGTGTTCAGAGAGAGGGTTCAAGCTAAGGGGCCTTCTTAAGAACCCCAGGGACACCCCAAGGTTGCCAGATAACAATCAAAACTCAAGAAATCTCCCAACCCCGGCTAAACTCACAATTAATCCTTATGTCACAGAAAAGTCATATTGGGCTGTTCCAAGTAGACCAGATCACGGATTAGATTTATGGGTCACTCAGATTACTAATAATGTTTATTCAATTTTTATACTGATATGATGGATTCCAAAGAAATTGGTGATAGAAGCTTTCCCATCTGATGGAATCTTTTCAAGATTCATAGTGTTCCACTGGATTTCTCTCTGATCTGGCAGTCATGTAATCAGAATTTTTATATTATGCGATCTAAGCTCTATGAAGCCTCTCCACTAACCTATCATGATAAGCGTAAACTGAACAACTAGGGCTCTTCAAGAGGCTTAGCTGCTTGCCACTAGATATAGTCCCACCTTATTATCTTAAATCCCAATATATAGAAAACATTCTCCTTAAAGTGAATGCCAGTTTGTTTTTTTGTTTTCTACACTTTACTTAATTTAAGACTGCCTTCTTTTAGTTATATAATATGGAGTCCTCCTCCACAATTTGTCTTAATTTATAATAATGATATCTGGTGATGCAGGTCAAAATCTGCAAAAAGGTCTAAGTGTCTATGGAGCAAACATCATGTTCTGCTAAGCTAACAGTTCTCCGCGTTATAGCAAATTCTTGAACTTGGTTTTAATGAGCTTGTCTTCCAATCCTCCATATACACCGCTGATGATATTAACTCAAAAAGCCTATTGATATACTGTTAATTTGGCGAATTTACCTAATCTATGCCCCCACACTATACAAATCTGTTCTTCAAAATACTAAACAGCCGCGTACCTCTGAAGGGTTGTTGCCCTCCCTGCCTCTCTTCGTCATGGGGTTTGCCACAGTAAGACCTGTGGTTAACCCCGTTACAGCCTCCTGGTTTGTTATGGGGCATTTGGTATGTTATTGACCTGATTTTCCACCCATATTAACCTTCTAGTATACATCTAAAAACCACCAGTTCAGCTGAGCCCTTGCTATGCAGGGCCATTCACTGGGCACTAATGAACCTAGATTACATGGCCAGGCTTCTTTCAGTTAGCATGAACATGAAAATATGGATCAGGGTGCTGACTTATTCATGTGGACATAATTTACGCACAGTCTGAATTTACCATTAGGCTTCTGCGTTTATACTACTGAGAAAATATAACAGAAGTTTTAATAATTATCTACCCTCATTTACCATATCTTTTTTAGTGTACTAGTGGTGGCCAACAAAAAGGGGAATTCTTCCAGCATCTTTATTTATGGTGTGCTTAAAAAGTGATGACTATAAAAGATTTATAAAAAAGAGCCACGGCGTTAGCTAAATCATCCATTTTAGAAGAGATGAGAGGTAAGAAAATTTTCATCTGGAGACTCCTTTGGGTGGTGGGCAAAGTCAGAGAAACAGGGGCTGGAGCATCAGCGTCATGCTGAAGAAGGAGAAAGAGATGAGGGTTCTCCTCATAAATGTGGCCAGCGGTATGCATTGCCTTAACGTACTGGGCGATTTGAAATTCACATTAAGGGTTATAAGATCAGATAAACAAGTAGGCTATTCTATGAATTGGAGGGTTTAGAAATAGTTGGGGTCATAAAGGGAAGATATTGCTACATCAACGCACATGCAGACAGCTGTAAAAGCTAGCTCTTCAATATCAAATTTGATGTCCTCTGGAAAAATGTAGTGAAGTTAAGTAAATGAAGGCCTTTTCATAGTGGCTCAATCGCCAAATGGAGGACTTGGTGGAGGAAGAGGTCAGTGGGGTAGCGGCTTCATCAACAGCCTTTTTATGAATTGTTTTGTAAACAGAAACCGTTACAAGGACAGAAATGGCAGCGAGGAGTTAAGTTTGGGGACTATGGTGAAAATTCTGACCAGGCAGAGTGGGTTAAATTATGCAAGTAATTTCATCATTTATAAACTATTAAAGGGCATCAAATGTATTTGCCTTGTCCAGCTCTGAGCCAGGGACAGGATTTAGTGGGGGGTTTCAGAAGGTGGTTGGCCACGCACAGTGGACCACAGCAATTCTTCCCAACACATGAGCAGACATCTGCTCAGGTTTTGGCTGTGCGGTCAACACTGGGTTTGTTGGTGTTTTGGGATCAGTTCTTTTAGTAGTTGAGGGTGGGTAGAAATTTGATTTAACATATGAAATTTAGTAAAATCAGTTTCAGGAATTATACCAATGGAGGAGTGGCAGAGGCAGCTTAGACAGAATATGCTGGGCACTTGTGCTTTGAGTGGCCAAGGGCAAAACACAAGAGAAAAAAGGAGCGGAAATTTTTGACTCATGCCAGAAGGGATGACCAGGGGCGGATCTGACCATAGAGTGGGGTATTGCATGGTGGGTGTTGAGGAAGAAGGGTGGATCATCATGAATTCACGAAACCCAGAGAGGTGATCAGCGCCATTTGAAACCATCAACTTCATTATGGGGTTGGCGCCATAGGCAACTAAGCCTTCCATGAGTTCATGGTGAAGGCGTTCAGGGGAGAGGTGGGAAGGCAAGCTGGTGAACTTGACCACAAGTGTGGCCTCATCTGTAAAGTGAGTTCTAAATGCTGGTATTTTTATTTAACTGAGGTAAGCCGACCAGGGGACAGGCAATACTGAAATACATAGTGAGATAGGGGAGGCGAAGTGTAATTAAATTAGGCTCCCAAGAGTAGACGAGCTACCCCTGTTGCCAGCTGAGACTTCCAGGTATGGAAGGGTTGAGTGAGCTAATCCGAGGGGGTTTCCCCTATTATGGAGCAAGTTTGGAGGAGGGGGTTTGTGTGCAGAAAACAGACTGGGAACCATGACTCAACGAGCCTTTTTTTGCCTCAGCTTCATGTATCTGCATAGCCAAGCTTGGAAGTGTTCCATTAGGTGGATGTGGAATCTGCTGATTGTTCCACGGATGGTGGTAGTTCCCTTAAAAGCATCCAGTGCTATGGTGTGGATTGCCCACATTGCCATGGTAACTATCAGGGAGCGGAGGGTATGTGGTATCAAGGATTTGATTTGGAGCGTGATGAGGCCCCTGGAGATTGATGATTCCTGGTAATTTTAGGTCCTTAGCAGGCGTGCAACTTCCCGCCATATGCTCTAGATGGGGGGCACGCTTCATGGCGGTGATGTAGAGTGCCATCCCATCCACACACTGCGCACTCTGCATGAAGATAGTTGGAGCGATTTGCTGCCCTTAGGTTCTTCTGAGGCTACGCCATGTGTTAGCTCTTACCCTTAACTGAAGGAGCGGATGATGTGTTAGCATTCATATTGTCTTCTGTGTTGTAATCATTTGGGATGTCTAAAGCATCTGGGTAGTCAATTCTTGCAATGACTGGGGCCACATCATGTGTGTCGCTCTGGGGGTGGTCCTCTTGGTTCCTTGGTGTGAAGTGGGCTCTGGGCTTCCCATCCCGTGGGTCATGCCTGTGAGTGTGATGGACCACCCCATGTGTCAAATGGTGAAGAGGAGGCGTTTGAAGTGTGGAGGCGTTCCATGAGGACCCGCTGCATTGTGGGTGGTTTGCAAGGTATGTGAGCAGGTTGGACGGATTGTGTGGGTTGGATAGTTTTAGCGCCTGTACAAAGTTGGCCCTCGCCACTCTAGACCAGTGTTGGTGTGAAAGGTCTGGGGCTAGGAAATCTTTATCCAGGTGTCCAGTATGCGGTTGGAATGGACCTCAAAGTCTATTAGGCCCATGCCGTCGCTCAGGTGCAAGCCAAAGAGCATCTCCACTTGACAGGTGTCCGGGACCCAGGCCACAGTCATCCTTGGATTAGGCTCAGACTGAGGATATGAATGAGGGTGAGAAGGAGATTGCGTGTGTGGGGAACCACAGCATCGGGAAGATGAGTGAGTTGGAAACCATTACTCGCCCCATTAGTCCTGGGGTTCTTCCAGCAAATGAGGTGACGCGGTTTGACATCCGCTGTAGTAGGTTGTTCTCCATTGTCTCATTGGCGCACCTCCTGTCTCCAGCCATACCCCAAGGTGGCGGACAGGGTTGGTAAAAGGAGGTGATGCAAAGAGAATGATGAGAGGGTTGTTACTTCATGGGGGGCTTTGAGGTCTGGGTGTTGTAGCCCAGTTGTTAGTGTACTTGCCTAAGATGATTATTTCTGTTTTCCTTTTTTTGAGCGATGCATTGCTCACTCTAATATTCCTCTAGTAAACGTTCCAGTTGACGGGCATCATAATTGTTAGCTATACCAGTTATGCAGTCATCCGCAAAGGCTAATATCTTGAATGGTGACTGGCCTTGTGTGGTTATGCCCATGAGGCATGAGTCAGTGACGTGAAGAAGTGGATCAAAGCTGAAGCTGTACATCAGAGGGCTGAGAGGTCCCCTTGTTTGAGCCCTCTGCTTGGTATGATTTTGTTTAGAAAGCCAGGACTGCATACAGCCATAAATGCTGATTCTGTAAGGAATTTGAATTTATTGTGGGGAAGGCCGACTAGGGGATGGACACTTCCAAAAAGACATAAAGAAAATGGAACGTAGAACAGGGGAGGCACCCCAGAGAAGCAATGCTATCTCCTGTTGCCAACGGGAACGCCACTACAGGGAGGAGGGGGAACGTGTAAAGGGGCTGAAACTACAATTGAGCATATGTGTAGGAAGGGGTCCGAGTTGATGAACCAAACTAGGAACCAGGAGGAGACCAACTGACGGCGACGCGGTGGGAGGTATCCAAACATCCACGCTTGAAAGTGGTCTACTAAGTGGGACTGGAACCAGTAGACAGCTTCTGGGAGGGTGGGGGTGGAGCCCGCAATGGCATCCAAGACAATCGTGTGGATGGTCCACATGGTGATTGCAACCACCAGAGCACGGACAGAGGGTGGGAGAGGGGAAATCATAGATAAAGAAAACTTATCCCTAGATAAACTGAAGGGATGTGTCTGATCCTGGCTAAGCAGACGTTGCACCTCGCGCCATATCGTTTTAGAGGTAGGGCACTTCTCCAGGCGGTGAAAAAGCATTCCATACTGGCCACACACGACGTAGGATGAGTGTAAAGCGTTAGAGCACTCAGCAGTATGGTACACCCACCTCTGACATCGCCACACATGGAACGGACATGAGGCAGCAGCAGAGGGTGGTGGGTGTATTTCCAAATTGTCTTCTGGGTTTCAAGGAAATAAGGAATGTCCATCATGTCCAGGTAGTCCACCCTGGATAGAACATGGGACCGTGTGGGTATTATTCCTTCCAGAATGGGTAGCCTCTGTACCTCTTGTGCGAACTGAGGAGAGGGGCGCCCTCTCTGGGCTGTATGCCCACAAATACGGATTCTCCACTCAGCGCTCCTCATGGAGAGAAGGATTCGTTTGAAGTGGGGTGCAGTACCATGAGGACCAGCGGCCAAAGGGCGGGAAGCCAAATACTTTATCAAGGAGTGAGGGTCTGATGTATTGGCAAGGCACAGGGCACAGGAGAAGTTGGAGCGGGCCACATGGGACCAGTGTTGGGAGGGGATCGTAGGGATGGTGACGGCCGCGATCCAGGTGCCTAGTACCTTTGCAGCATGAGCCTCAAAGTCAAGCAGGCCCATGCCATCACTATGGCGAGGGCCAAACATGACCTCAAGACGCACTGGTGGTGGGCGGCCCAACCAGAGCCACCCTTGTAGAAGGGCATACAGAGATTTGAAAAAACCTGGGGAGAAGGTGATGGCGTGGGCTTTAAACTAAACTTTGGAGAGGAGCATAGAGTTGGCTAGAACAACCCTACCAGTAAGGGAAGTAGGGTGGGCTCTGAGGGAGGCTATGCGCTTTGTCACATTATCCAGTATATGGTTTTCCATCATTGAAGAGGTATACCTGTCTGCCTCCAGCCACACCCCCAAGTGGTGGATGGGCCCAACGGTGGGGCGCTGCAGAAAAGGGGAGCACAAGTGGGGCGGTGTGGGGTGGGCAGGGTAAGCAGGCACATGTGCGAGCAGATGGGCCGGGCTGGAAACAGGCCGCTGAGGCCCAGCGGGTTTGATACTGACCAAGGAGGATGATTTCGGTTTTGGAGGTGTTTAGTGCAGCATTACTTACCTGGGATAAACCTGGATTAGGGCTTCAAGCACGCATGCATCATGATTGTTAGACACCCCAACCACACAATCGTCAGCGAATGCCATCTTCTTTACTGGGGCTTGGCCTTGCACATGGACCCCAGTGAGGCGGGCATTCATGTTTTGAAGTAGTGGGTCAAGGCTGAAGTTATATAAAAGAGGGCTAAGGGGGTCCCCTTGGCGTAGGCCCCTTTGAGGGCGGATTACTTCTGTGAGGAAGCCAGGGCCACGCACTGACACTGTCGCAGATTCCATCATCAGCATCACCCAGCTGATAAAGCGGGGGGTAGGAGGTATTGATGTAGGCAGACCCTGAGGTAATCCCAGTTTACTCTATCATAGGCCTTCTTTTGGTCTAAAAATACAAGTGCCCCAAAGGCTGTGGACTGACATGCATTAGCCACAGAGTGTACGTTGTCCCAAATTGACCTTCTGGGTATGAAACTGAATTGTTCTGGGGAGATGGTGGCAGATGCTACAATCCCTAGATGATTAGCCATAATTTTAGTTAAAATTTTAGTATCGTGTTAGTTAGAGAAATGGGGCGCTAGTTGGCTAGGTCTAGCTTATCCCCTTTCTTGAATAGCGTAATGGTGTAGGCCTCTTGCCCTCCTGGTAGAGGCGCTTTTACAGAAGGCTCTGGTTAAGGGAGACAAGCAACAGTGGGGATAAATATTTGAAGTACTTCTTATAGAACTCATATGTAATGCCATCAGGGCCAGGGCATTTCCGATTTGGTGCACCGCGGACGGCATACCATAGTTTGTCTGGAGTAATCAAATCCATTAACTCTGGGTATCAGGAAATGGTGTGGATGTGAGCACTATCGAGAAATTACACCAATTCAGCTGGCAAAATTGGTTCAGATTGGTACAACTCAGAGTAATAATTTAGTCTCTCGATCACTACTTCAGCCAGCTTATCTGCGATGGAATTGTCTGGCCTTCACACCTGTGTGCAGACAAAGCTCTGGCGCAGTGCAAAAAGTTTTCAAAAAAATAAAGCGGAGCATGTATCACTCGCTGTAATGTGTATAGCCCTGTATTGAACATAAACCCGATGTTTGTGTTGCCTCTCAAGCGCGTTGAGGAGGGCGGCTGCTTCTGCCCACTTACAGCCCCAAGCAGGGCTGTAGCCCATGGCCGGGATGTTGGATTCCAGGTGGGCTAGCTCCGCCAGAGCGTGTGAGATAATGGTTGAGGTAGAGCGTGATTAGTGGGAGGAGAGGTGGTGAGCATAGTGAATCATGTCCGCTTTGAAGGCAACTAGGTGGAAATTGGGTCAGTGCAAAATGGTGTGATAAACGGCTGTGCCGAAGTCACAGATTCCACCCATGTGGAAAGTCTTGGCAATGTGAGTTTGGGTGGGCAAAGTTTGCACCAGTGTGGAGCCTGAGCCGCTGGGTCGGGTAGGTGGAAGGTGATCAAGATCAGCCTGTGATTGGAGAAATTGATTTTCATCATGCGGAAGTGGGAAATCTGGGTACAAAATTTCATCAGCGCAAGGAAAGGTCAATGTGGGACATGGACCTTAACTGGCCGTTGTGGATGTGTGGGCGCGACATGTTCTCAAGTAGCAGAGCATGGCGCGTCAGTGCGTCAAACAACCTTAGGGTAGCATTTAGGACATGAAGTTCTATATGACCCTGAAGTGGGGAGGGTGAGGGAGGCCAGCGGTCAGTGGATGGGTCCAACCAACAGTTCATATTGCCGACAACTAAAGGGTCAGGGGGTAGCGGAAGGGATTTGACTGATGAGAAAAATTCTCGATGCTCTCATGCACAGGTTGGGGCATAGATGTTGATGATAGCGTGAGCAACATTGGCCCACAAAAATTTGACCATGAGGACTCAGCCATTAAGGAAGGATTCAGATGATACAAATTTGAAAAAATTGTTTTTTGAACAAGCACCCCACAGTGCTCAGACCAGAAGGACAGGGATGGGAGAAGCATGGTTTTCCAATCATCCTCAGAACAGCGTGGACAGTGGGACTCCTGGATGGTCAGGATGTCCACATGGGCAAGTTATTTTGTAAAAAAACTCAGTTTCCTAGCCTGGGATGGCGAGGCCTTGAGTCGCGATGTTCAACATCCCTAAAGTAAAGGCTCCCCCCATCGCACCTTAGGTGCAAGGGGAAGGGCACCTGGGACCTTCAGCCTCCTCTTGATCCTCATGGCGCTTCTCGGCGCCTTGGGTGTGTGCAACGATATAGTCAGAAGAGTGGATGAGTTTGGCTTTAAGTTCACAATGGCTTTAGCCTTTGCTTTTGGTTTCCACGCTGCAGAACAATTTTTTGTGGTGCACTTGAGTGCGGTGCACCATTAATTGAATTAAAAGAAAATTCAGGCAGACTGGAGATCAAATCAGTTCCAATTGAGGCTTGGGCACAAAGGTCGGGTGAGATTGAGTCACCCATCAGATCCTCAGATTGGGTGGCTCAATCGGCTTGGGAAGCCCTATCTGATTGGTTAAGAGATTCCTAAGCTGCTTCCACCACAAAGGTCTTAATGTCCTCCTGGCGTTGAGAGTGTGGGATACATGCGACCTTGGCCGCCTCCTTGGCTGCAGCCCTGCAGGCCTGCTTGGCCTTCTTCCACTCTTGAGGGGATATTGGCTTTAATAGTAAGTAGCAGCCTTGTGCTCCCCATGGGAAGGTCTCTTTAGTATTGGCAGTTGGTTCATAGTGGGCCTCCCCATTGTTTATGGTCACCGAGGGGTGTTCTTGAAATATGATGCCCTCCTTTGTGGGGCAAGCATGTGCCTTATGGCCAAACGCATCACAGTGGGTGCAGATGGGGGGCGCTGTCCACGGTGACCCAGAAAGGGTGGGTGGTGTGCCCCTTGATATTGATATAAGTGGAGTGCGGGATCTGGGTTAGATCCTTTGCTATCTCATCGGTTGGGGTCAGAACTGCAATGGCTTTGCCAGTGCACAGGTGTGGCATCAGCATAAAGTGTTGCATCTCGAGGGATTAAATTTCGCTGTATATGGCAAGCCCATCCTTCAGGTGTTGTTCTAGTATAGCGCGTTTGACCGTAGTGGGCAGAAAGTCAAAGGTGAGAAAAATTTGGTTGGATTTTGTTCATCTGGTGCGCTTAGTTTTGACGACCCGCTGCCCTTTTTGAGGACAATTACAACGCGCACTGCAGCAGCTTCGTCTGCTGCCTATTTACTTTCAAAACTGAGATCCAGCCAACCGCGTGACATGAAGTGGGGTGCTATGTACACCACGTTCAGGAAATGAATGTGTACATCTCCACATAACTTTTCCCACAGCGCCATTTGTTGAATATCCAGGAACACCTGAACTCCATATTCCACCAACAAAAGTGGTTGAGAGTGCGGCATATTGATGTACTGGTTGCATCGCGCCTGCCAATCTAAAATTTCTGGGGAAATGGTAACTGCCAGATTTTTGTTTTTGTCTAATCTGCCGGATTCTCTGGGGCGTTTGCAAAAGTTGGAAGTCGCGGGGCCACCCCCTTTGCCTTTTACCTTACTTGCCTAAAATCTCCCTAACATGGGCGCAAACTAATCTCCTCGGTGAGATTATCAAACTAAAATCAGTATTGAATTGAATTTTTTTTGCAAAAGTGATTGCAACGAGAAAGAAAAGTCCTGATTCTGTAAGGAGCATCGCCCAGTTTATGAATCTGGGTTGGAGTTTGAAGATGCACAGGCATTCCTTCAGGTACAGACAGCTAGCGCAGTCACATGCCTTCTCCTGGTTTAGGAATACCAGGGCTCCAGTTGCTTTTGATTGACATATGGTGGCGACGGAGTGTATATTGGTCTATATTGAACGCTCTGGTATACCCAAACTGATTTTGGTGACAGGATATTAGAGGCTAATGTGCCTAATCTGGTTGCTAAAATTTTTTAAGTAGTTTTGTATCATCATAAGAGAGTGCAATTGGGCGCCAATTGGCCAGGTCCAGTTTGTCACCCTTTTTGAACAGGGTTATGACATAGGAGTCCTGGCCACCAGGTATGAGGCGTGTCTCCAGAAGTCACTGGTTCATTGATGCCAAGAGGAGGGGGGCGATTCGCTTGAATATTTTTTTGTAAAATTCATATGGTATCCCATCAGGCCCTGGGCATTCCTACGTGGTGCACCACGGACTGTGTCCAAGAGCTCATCATGTGTTATTAAGTTTATGAGGTTGTAGTCTGGCGGTGTGCTTTATATTCTGGTGGTTTGTATAAGATCTTTAAATTTTGGGGTCCATTGGGATGTTGCAATATAGTTCAGTGTAGTAGCAGTGACTTTCGTCTAGACTTTAGTTGGGTTAGTTGACATGGTGCCATCAACTTTGCGGACCTGTGTGCATGTAAGCTGGTTGCAGCGGGAGTGGAATTGGCGTAAGAAGTATGTTGAGCAGGTTTTGCCTTCAATTATGAACTTATCTTTTCTTGATACTTTGATTCTGTGCTTGTGTTCAATAATGAGGGCGTTTAGGTGGGCGGATATTTCCGCCCATTTGTGCCCCCAGTTGAGGCCGTAGCCAGATTTTAGGGTGTTGAGCTTGAGGTGGTCCAGTTCTGCCATGATGCGCCTGATTGTGGCTGTGTTAGTGGTGTACTTACGGAGGCGAGGTGATGAGTTTTTCATTTATTAGTTCAGTTTTGAATTTTTCTCAGGATTTAATGGGATCCAATATGAACAGGGTTGCGTTTTTGGGTTCGTGGCCTCATGTTAGACCCAATCAGATATTTCAGGAAATTTTATGTTTTCTGGGTGTAGCTTCCTCCAGGTCGACGCCTGTGTGGGAGTTTGGGTTGTCAAGAGCTGCACTGAAAAAAGTCAGTGGTCAGAGAAATTGATTTTTTGTTGTGAAGTTGGAGATGTTTGAGTGGTGGGTTTTTGATGTGAGGATGTAGTTGATGCGGCTCATTGAGGTGAGCATTCACTCGCATATGTTGGGGAAGGTCATGTTGGGAAGGAGTGGTGACCTGGGGGGAGGGTATCATGTAGGTCTAGGGATGGCTCCATTGCACAGAACCTGATGTGCCCCGGTGGGTATCCCCTGGGATTAGGCCATCAGTCCAAGTTGGGGTTATCCCAGCAGTTTAAGTCTCCCAGTAGGATGGTATCTAGTGGGAGGGCAAGTGATGGGATGTTCTTGAGGAATTGTTTCCTTTTGGCTGTGGTGCACGGTGCACAGATGCATGCTATTGTAATCGTGTCCTCTTTGTTTATGGACGTTGCAACCAGGATGCAACCATGCAGATATGAGGAGGAGTTTGTGATTTTTAGCTTTTTGTTATTTTGGATGACCACCCCACAGTATGTCGTCCACATAGATAGGGATGTTTGGACCCTTGATGACCAGGATCCCTCTTCCCCCTGTAGTCAGTGGGTTTCTTGGATGGCCAAGATGTCTACAGGTGGTTTTCGCAGGAAGTCCAAATTTTTGGATTTGGGTACATGAGCCCTGTCTCCTCCGATGTGGAGCATCCCTATTGTCACCGAGGTGCCCATGGCACCTAAGGAGTGGTTGTGAGGGCCATCCAGCCCACACCCAAAGCCCTTTTTGCTAGCCCTGCTTCATGTTACTGGGCCAGTATATTTTGTGGCATCGTCCAATTCCTTACCCTGTGTCAATTTATATGGATATTGTGGTTTTTAGAATTTGCAGCAGATCCTCCCGCTTGTGACTCATGGTGAGCTAGTGTGGTGCGCTGATTTGTTTCTGTGGTTTTGGGGTGCAAATTTGGAGAATTGGAGCCCGCTTTTTCGCCTATGATGGAGTCAACTTGTTCTGCTAAGTTTGCTTGATTGATACCATTTGATAATTAAGTCACATTGTTGAGAAAATTTTGATTTTGGGCGTACTGCTCTGATTAGATGGCTCTGTAATTTCCTCCATGTCCTCCTCAGCTTGGGAAGTCTGTTCTGATTGGTTGGCTCAGCTGATTTCCTCTACATCCTCCTGAATTTTTCCAGGGTCAATGGCAGAGGCCATAAGTGATGCAGCCTTGGCCGCTTCCCACTTGCGGGACTTTTGCAGCATTTTGCATGCTTTGGGTGTTATTGGGTCAATGAGGAGGTAGTGCTCATCCTCCCCCCACTGGAAGGTATGGTTTGCGTCAGTAATTTTACCGTATTATATGTCATCTTCATCCATGGTGACATTGCAGAAGCCTGAGGCCGTGATGCCCTCCTTCATGGGGCATGTATGTTCCTTGTGCCCCAATGTGGTACAGTGGTTGCAGATAGGCAGTGCGCATTCTAGTGTGATGTGGATTAGCTCTGACACCTTCCTGTTTGGGAGGTGAAACGCTGCTGTATGAGGGATTCTTGTGAGATCTGAGGCCGCCATGGGGAGCAGGTGGATCACAGTAATTGCTTTTCCTGTGCACAGGTTCAGCACCAGTTGGAACTGCTGTAATTCGAGTTGTTTAATCTCGCTGTAGTGGATAATTCCAGCTCAGAGCTCCTCCTCGATTTATTTGCAGGGGAGGGTGATGGGGAGAGAGTCAAAGGAGAAGAACAAAGTGTTTTCTATGTTCATCTGGTGCGCACAGTGTGAAAAATTCGTTTGTCCTCAGGGAGTTCAACTTCAATGCATACTTTTGTGGTGATGTCTACATCTTCTTCAGACTCAAAGCCCAAATCGACCCAACTGTGTGAGACCATCTCAATTTTAATGTACACTGCATAGGATAAGATGGAGGCCTGTGTCTCGCACACTTTCTCCCATAGAGATGGAGACTCAACCCCTAGTTAGAGTAAGAGCCTATACCCTACCTTTGATAGGGATTATATTAGAAATCCATTTATTGATTATGTTTTGTGGTGAACTCCACAAACTTGGGTGGTGCCTCAGTTTGTGGTTTTTTGGCGGCCATGTTTCCCGGTCCCCCTCCAAAGCGTTTCTTGCCCTTTGGAAGACTGTTTTGTCCATTGGCTGTTATGGCTTTTGCCCAGTTTAATTTTTATTTGATGAATACGCCCAACTCTCTGGTGTGATTATCAAAATGCTGTTTGAATCACATCATAGTAACTTATGTTACCTTTATAGGAAAATCCAATTGTAGGTATTAGTATTTTTATAAAAAAATGGCAACTGTGCTACTGCCATGGCGTGGGGTTCACATTAGAAACCAAGATCAAAGTACCCTTAAAGATGCAAAATTCTAAAAATCTGGCAGTTTTAAACTGCTCTGACCATCTCAATGATGGCCTTGATTATGTAGGGGAAAAGGTTCCCATAATTGACCAGAAGGCTGAAACGCAGGTTGCTCTGAGGGAGCATAAGGGGCTTCTGAGCACCGCCTAGGAGCATGCGAGGTGGTGGGATAGGTTTTGAGGCGGGACATAGCAAAAGAAGTTTATTGTGAGGCTAGCTGGAAACCTTGAGGCGTTTTGGCAACGGCCAATAAACACCAGGAGGCGGCGCACCGCAGCCCATGTGGGGTCAGCAGGCGTCAATCTAGTCAACATAGGCTATAAGCAGCGCGAAAAAAAAGTCATTTGAAAGTAATTTTTTTACAAATTTTCAGTTTTTATAAATAAATATTAAACTGAAAGAGAGTGTAACTCCTTTACCATATCTTATTCCACCTCTTTAACGCCTGTTCTTCCTCAACCGTTTAGGGATATATGGAGTATTTCTTATTTTTAAGTCAACTACTTAGTTATAAATGAAGACCAGATTATGAGTCACTTGGCAGTTTATTAGCACCGTTCACGTCAAAAACTGATTTTTTGGCGTAAGTATAAGAGGCAAAAGTAGCCAACTCAGGTACAATGTCCAGTGAAGAGTATTCCATCATTTTCACATATGCATTGCCTGTTACCAGCGTGTAAGAAAGGGGCTTCACCAAAATAAGATCACGAGATGAAGAAAAAGGTATTTTGCTCTAAGACTTTAATCACTTAGAGAAAAACAGAACCTTACCCCCAATTTTCAGATATAACAACTCTGGAAATTCCGAAAAAAGTTTGCTACAAATTTCTACTGATGAGTAATAAACTGCAGCAGTTTACAAAGGAAAAGTGTTTTTATGGGAATCTGAGATGCACCATAATAGTTGAACCAGGTGTAACCCCAAGATCCAAAGCGTGCACAACCTTTAGGCCAATGGAATTTCCTGTGCTCCAGGTTTCACTAGGACAGTTACTGTTACCTTGCGCTGCCCTAATGTAATTAGAATAAGAAAAAATTAAGAACATTTTGATCTTTTGATATATTTGAGGAACAAAGAGTAGGACCAGAATCCTTACCCTTAGTTCTATAAACTATAATGAATATGTTAATGAACTGGGTGGTCATAGCTACTGCCCGGCATACAATAAAGAAGTGAATTCTGGATCCTCATGGATGGCTAGGTGCACGACTAAAAGATCCTAGAAAACTGGGTCTATACAACGCTGTTCTTTCACTTGAAGAACCAGAAAATTAGATAGGATGTGATGGCAGGATCTTCAGTGTCAACAGGAATTGCAACCATTCTTGATTTTATTTGAGATACCATCACATGGGGAAGATCTCATGAATGAGACTGTCCCAAATAAACCATTATAGTTTCTTTCACACCCT
The DNA here is from genome assembly GCA_022478985.1 of Massospora cicadina. Classification (NCBI taxonomy): domain Eukaryota; kingdom Fungi; phylum Entomophthoromycota; class Entomophthoromycetes; order Entomophthorales; family Entomophthoraceae; genus Massospora; species Massospora cicadina. Next base: position 45,231 of record JAKSZP010014656.1, on the reverse strand, counting down.
GGGAGGGGGAAAGAGTAGGCCTCTAATTAGTACCATATTTCCATTTTGTGATTTACTGACCCCATATACTTGTACTCTGTTTAAAAAATATTAATCTTATAGGCCAATGACGCAATTTCATTACCTCAGTAATTATCACCTCCATAGAGAAGTTTACTACTCTTCCCGCTGCTTATTCACTGTTGTCAATTCTAACACATGATTGTGACCTAAACGAGAAGATTAGGTGAAGCTTCACCCTTGGATATTTAGAGCTAAGAGAGGTAGACAAAGGGAGTGTGGAATGTTAAGCAAGAACTATTAAGACATGCTTTTAAAACTTAAAAAGAGTATTCCTCTGCCAGCAGATGAGGAGCGTTATTTAAAGGGAAATGAAGTTTCATTTTATAGAGATGATCAAAATCAGGATATCATAAACCAACAATTTTAATCCCTTCCTTGGGTTGGGACCATCTAGTACTAAAAAAAATAAACCAACAATTTTACCACTTTACTTGCGGGGTGATTTATGATGTTAGAAACTCAGCGTTCCATGGGAAGACCTGGATTTCTAGTGGGAATAATAGAACTCACAATAAAATCAATAATCACAAAACGCTCTGCAGTTCTGATGGGGAGTGAAAGAGGTGCTATGAAGAAAAGGAGTGCAGGGGATTGTTAAAAAATTGGTCCCCATTGACCGTTAGATTTAATAATTGATATAAGGTGTTTTCTTTTACAGAAATATATTTTTTACTATTAAACCCAGGGAGTTACAATTATCCCAACAATTATCATAATGGAGGTTGCTAGTCCTTATACTAAAAGGGAGAGGAAGATGAATAAATTATAGTTTCCAAGTAATAAGAATCACACATTAACTATTTTCAAGCAATATGTTTCATATATTAATCAACTCTAATATACAGAACTCCTTGATACTATTGACTCATGTCAGGCGTTCTTTTCATTAACCTTTTTCCATAAACAAATTCGTTTTATAAAATTTCACCTGATCTTATCCAAGGTGTCAAATGATGACAATAACTGGTCCGCTTCTTGTTGTCCTATCTGGGAGGGTTAATTCCCTGGTGGCACTCATTTTGCAGGACTTATGCATTTTCTGTTAATACGTTCTATATCAATTATAGGTTTGGTCCTGTGGAGTGAATTTGAAGTGGGTTGTGAGACAGGGAGCTACTGCTACCCATCTCTCATTTAGAGTATGCCATAGATCAGTTAGCTGGGTAAGCGGGAATGCCCTTAGATTAGACCCTTTTTTGTTCTAAAAGGGTCTAAGGCCCTACCCAGCTTGAATTCTGGCTCTGGGGCCATACAAATACCAAGCAATGATCCACATACTCCTTTACCTATCTCACCTTCCCTTGCCATAAATAATGTATAATGATCAGTTCTGGGTCTTAGTAATATCAGGGTTCCCAGCCAACCAATGAGTGTGAAAAACTTCAAAAATCTCTTTTTGCAAGGTTTACACGTGAATCCAAAACATTCTTCAATAATGTTTTTATTTGCGCCGCTGAAATCTTTAAACCTGGTAAAGGCTACATTAACCAATTCTAAAATGCGTCTGGCCAAACCTATTCTTCTTTTGAGCAGCTCATATATTCCTATTTATTCCTTAAGTCCTTCCTTCAAGAGCACTTTAGCATTAAGCGGTAGCAGTGTGGCAGTTCTATAATTAAGTAACTCTTAGTATGTAGTTATAACCCTGGGTCATGAGTTAAGAGATCTGAAATCAAGGTTTCCTTGACAGGCGATATTCAATTTTTAAAGTTGAGTTGGCCAGTTCAAACGCCATTTTAATTGTCCCTGATTCATTTGTATGGCCTCTGATAATAATCCAGCTCCCTATTGTAAGGCTTTCCACTAAGGGCAAGAAGCCAGGTGGGGCCTTCTACCCCTTTTCAGATATGTAAGGCCAATTTTCTTTTGATAAAATTCCTATACATGCGCTCACCCCAATCCCCCTCCTGACTACACTTGGTATGTTGAAAAGATTAAACTCATGTGCAGAAAGATTAATCAACTCTACCAAAAAATTAGAGTACCACAGGAAAGTCCAAAAATACCTCCTCCCATTTCTTAAAAAACGTTAATATCAATAATTCCGAAGGCATTACAACGCTTATGATAAAAAATTCAATTTTGCAAAAGATTTTTGAAATCTCTGAACCCATTTCACCTTCCCTTCCATTATTTCCCCGATCTCACATCCCAATAATTTTATTAATTTTTCCTATCAATTTAGAACCAGACCTCTGAAGATGGAGTGCACCTTGATTTAGAATATTTTTTTAATTTTAAAGATAGCTAAATTGGGGGATGGCCAACCATGGTGTGCCCCATCAACTCCCCCAACCTCAGTTCTTGTGCCATCTTGCAAATTAGCCCTCTCCCGACCTCAGTTCCTGTGATGGTTTGGAGTTGACCCTCTCCTCCCCAGTGTGAACCTTAGAATACTGCAGCGTGAGAAGATTCCAACCCAAGAGCCGCAGTACCCAAGAAGAGCGCCATGAACTGTATCACCCCCTTCCTTATATAAAGGTCAGTGCCCTTACTTGTGAGGGTACTGGTCTAATTTTTTATTTCATTTGGTTTATTTTAAATAAAAATCATTTCCTCCTGCCGAACTTTGAAGTTATAACCACTTCTTTAAAAGCATTTGGTGCAGCATGAAGAAAATCATGGCAACATGCACCTGCTGATATGGTTAAGTCCTAAACAGATAAAATTTTTGCAGAACCACTCAGACAGCAGTTGCTTGGTTCCTCTAGTGGCTGATTGGAACCTCCAGTTTGGAACAAGAGCAAACTTAGGCTCCTTCTCTCATAATAACTATGTTCTGTACAAATGGCAATGGGACATTTGGAAGTCATAAGCTATTTTGCCAATCTTTCATAGATTCACAATGGCAAGTAATTTTATATTTGTAAAATTGGGTAGTTGGTTCATGCTGGTATCATCTTCTTGATAAAGAAGCAGATGTGCTGCTCCATTTGTCCTCACAATTCTGAAGGAGGACTACCATAATTGCATAATTAATGACATCCAACTTAAAGTTTAATGGCTTTCATGGATCCTTGTGTTCCAGGACTTGCGCCAGTTAACAGTTTCATTTATGTCCTGGTTGGCTTTTTATTATGTGCTGCTCCAAGTATTTAGTATTTTAAGTGTTATCTGAGTTAGAGGATCAGCAATTGCTGAGGGAATTTTGTGACAAAAATCTTATGAAGTTGACTGTTCCAAGGAAACTTCAGACTCCTATTTTGTCAAGAGAAGCTTTAAATCCTTAATAGACCTTAGCTTGTCTGAGTATACAGCTAGTTCTCCTTTGAATACCTCATTTCTAGGAGGTCATGTATGGATTATGAATTTTAACCTTTAAGGCTTATTCTAGGCATGTTTTGTGGATTGCACTTGAAACTGAGGCAACATTGTGGATATGTTGATGTTTGGTTTTTGAGAATACTTAGAGCGTTTTAGGATGTGACAGAAACATACAAGCAGTACACAAAGAACAAGATCAAGAGATGCTGAAAGATGGCATGGGTGTCCCTGAGTCTATAGGGAACTACACAATATTCATAAAATCCCAGATGACATATAATGGCTGTATACTTCTGATGCTAAGGATTACTAGACTATGATAAAATGCCTCTATCAAGTCCATCAAGATATGTCAGGTGCTTCCTAGGAGCAGCAGTAGGATGTTTTTTAACCATCTGCATGGGGTAGGGGGCAGTTACCATGATTGAATTTAGTTTAAAATAAATAACACATGGCTGAAGTTCTCCCTTTGTTTTGATAAAAATTGGAGAAACGACTGAATGCTTGGATGGGGTACTGACTATATTCCAACATATAATTGTCAGACCTGAAAGGCGTTATAAAACCTTTAGTTTAAGGTATAGATTTAGGCAGCCCTGTGGGCGTTAATGAGCCTAGTTGAATTATAACTTAATGAGAACTGTCCTGTGGCATCCAACGTAGGGCACAGTGAGCCCCAAACGCTTCTTCATATTTCTTCTATATCTAGGTTAGCTATACTTTAAGAAAGTCATTTTTTGATCCTTAGTTTATCACAATAGACACTTTGTCATGAAGTCCCATTGTGGGAAAGAGATTCTGGTGGGTTGGTTTTTACTTTTTAAGGTCTGAAAATCAAATTTGAATAAAATTGATGCAACCATCTCATCCTAAGTATTTCTGTGTAAGCTTAGTTGTATAAGGTACATTTATCTTACTGACAATCGGTTATTCTATCCTATCTAAAGATTGTTACATACTTACCATAGGGTGGCACATTTAGCGGCTTCTGCTATAGTTACTATCCCAGCTTTGTTTAGGGACATGTCACATTTTTGTGATGTCGGTTGGGGTAATTCTCATTCATTTTCAGTATCTAATGATGCTAAGACTTTTGTAAGGGTTTCCACCACAGCTATTAGGATGGACAGGATAGTACATCAATTCCGATTTACACTCTGCCAGTAGTAGAGTGAAGGGTTAATTTTGTGATCTCATTAGAAACAAAAATTATTTAAACCAGAAATTTATAGAAATTTTATTAAGCTTAAAAAGATTTTACCCCTTTAACAAAACTGTATCAACATATGGAGGGACTTCACTGTATATTTTGTTTTAGGCATTGGACGTCTCTCTGGTGTTCTTGTTACTGGATTCCCTAAGCGGGGAGAATCAGGGTAAGCCTCAAGGAACTGCAACACCTTCCATCTGCACACAATTGCGCTTTTTCTAACTCCCATTTTAAACTAAACACTCAAGATTCCAAATTAAATACACTATAGCAAAGGGACATATTGTGAAGAATCCGCGAATGATTGGGAGATTAAAAAGGATGCTTGCCAAATTGGATTTATGTATACAGTGATGATTTTTCCCTCTACAGGTGCGCCTCAGGCTTACCCAACTTTGGATTTAATATTCCCCTAGGATCACAGAAGTAGCTGCACCTGACCAAGCCTTATAGCCCTTTTCCTAATAAGAGGCATGGGCGAGATTGCTTCCAGTTTCCAGATTAGTGGTTGGGACAAGAATGATGCTCATTGATCTATATTTCACACACCTTTTCCCTAGCAGATAAATTTGAGAGTCCTCAGGATGGCAGTGCCATGTAGAATATGTATGCTATCGTGGATATTAGATTACCCCCATTGGAAGCCAAGTCTATCCTTGGAACATCAGATTCTGACTCTTTTTCCACATGAGTTTCTCCATAAACAATTCTAAGAGGTAGAAGAAAATAAAGAGTATCTAGCAAGCCTTCGCTTAATTAAAAGTTGTGCTTTTCTGTTGATGCCTTTTTTAAGTCGTCTCAGAAGTGCCATTTACTTGTGCTGAGCGGATTTCTTAGCAAACTTGGGTGATTCTAGTTTCTTAGATTCCCAGACTGCTGGTCATGTAAAGGGTCCATATTCTCATCAACGGAAAAATTTTCTTTCCCACTCTTGTACCCTGAGGTTAGCATCACCTCTTGCTTGATTCTTGAAATCTTGATTTGTCTTTTTAACTAGAGCACATTTAATCTCCTCTTCTAAGGAATCTGAAGGATTAATTGAATAAAGGGTGAAAATAAACATGGGTGTAGAAATTTGAACGGAACATTTAGAGTTATTTAGTAACAGTGACCTTAGCTCGCAAATAAGTGGATAAACAACTGGGCATACTAATCCACATTTCCTTCTCCTAGGGTCGTCATCAAAAAAGCTTCCCAAGCTAAATCCTGAGACTAGTCTGGGCAAGCTACGTGGTCTATTAGTAAAGGAGTCACTCCTCCAAAGACCCTGTAAATGTCTCTTGTTTCTATAGCAGCTCACTACTAGATAGGGCTGTTTCCAGGTAATTAGTTTAAGATAAATTACTTGATCATCAAAGACACAGCTCCCCATATAGCCTTTTAATAGTCTGCCTTTTACTGGATTTAATCAGATACTCATGGTTTTTTAAAAATGATAAATTTTAAAGGACGCTGAGTGGTTTTGGTTTGATGGCCATTGTTCAAGGACATTTGAGCCTAGGCAAAACCTTTGACAACCCATTTGATCTTCCTTAAAAAGAACACCATAGAAAAAACAATAAACAAAGTGGCTGTATATTGATACTTAACATGTAGGATTGTTTTTATAGGTATGTCATTACTATCCTCCTTAAGGGACTAGGAGGTTTAAGATTTCCACTAGTTACCAAAATGGTTCTTTCCAATAGTTGACAAAGGAGTTTAAAAGGACCAACTAAGTATATGTCAATAGTGAAAAGAGTCCTACCAAGACCAGGAGGCTTTTCTGCATACCACTTTATCCTATGTTACTTAAACTTTTCACTAATGAAATAAGATGCATAGACCCGTATTATTACTTGGTTCCTTGAGAGAGAGAACAAGGAATCAAATAGGCAGCTGAATTAGGAGTCCTGGTTTTAGCAAGGATCCATGTATAATATATCTTGTAAATAAAATAGTAGTGTAAAAGGCGGTATTTATTTGAGAAAAACTGAATATGAAGTACAAATTAATGCTTATAACAGCTTTTCATCCTTCATGAAATAACATTTGGTGCTTACATAGACTTTAATCAAGTCTATGCAACTGCTATATAAGATAAAATTTAAGCTCTTCAAAATAAAGAGACATCACAGAATGAATGTAATTTTGATATTTTTGATGTCCTTATTATAAGACAAGCTTAATCTCATTTGTCTTAAAAGTCATTTATTTTTAAGGATCTCACGAAAAGTTTGCACTTTACTTTATTACCTTGGGATTTCCATGCTTATAATCTAATTTCTTATTAGCTCCAAACTTTCAGCTGGAATAGAAGTCTTATTTATCTGCTGAGTCTTCCATTATTTTAAATTTATATTATTTTAAAATTGTAAATTTGTTTAAGATCTGATTTTTAAATTCTTGGTTTAGGTCAGAATCAGTTTCCTTTAATCCAAACTATCCGTTTTATTATCACCAAGATTATATTCTTATTGGGTTGGGACCATCTAGTACTAAAAAAAGATTATATTCTTATTTGAGTTTAAAACCAATCTTATCTTAACATTTGATTTTAATTATCCTGAATAAGGATGATTTAAAGATTTTAAGTTATCTGAAACGTCACAATGAACTCCAAAAGAAATTCACCAGATGGCAGTAATGACGTCAGAAGACGCCTCAGTATATGTTACCAACCAAAATTTGTACATGTCTTATGTTGCAAATGATTATCTAAGAGAAGCCCTATTTATACCCTTGGGTTCCCTCATGCAAAGACAGATAAATTACTATTATTCCACAAATTGAACTTCCCTGTTTGATCAAAATAATTATTAAGAGTTACTTAATTGGGTAAAAAAATTAATTACAAGCCAGAAATTTTGGGCATATAACTGACCACATGGACAGATGCAAGAGCTAATGGAGCAACATTTAGACCAAATTAAAGATACAAATTTAATACTCATTTAGCTCCACAATATAACTTTTAGAGAAAACCCATAAGACCAGCTAAAATCAGAAATTCTGGACTCTGCTGATCCAAAACCAAAATAGATTTTTAAATGTATTTATATAGAGACTAGAGATTAAGGTCAAAGTCCTAGATTATAGACCATATTAATCACCATTTACTATACACTCAATACAATTCTTAATAATTATATTTGTTAATGGAAGTTTTGCTTTTTAATGTTTTTTACTTCGATGCTAATAATGCCAACTCAAGAAGGGTTACTTAAAAAGGTTCAGATTCAGGCTGACTATACCAGCATAGTTTGAGAGGAGCTCTGGAAAACTTAGGAACAGCCAATATAACAATTATTCTAAGTTCAACTTGGTTGAACGCTCTTGGAAGAATTAGTAAAATTATTACATATCAGAGAACAAGCTTTCCAAATTTCTCACTTGAGCACCCCAAGAATAAAAAATGACTAATTACAATTGGCTTGACCCTATCAATCAGCACCCCTGGATGAGCTGACCAGTTCTAAAACTGGTTCACACTACAGGGGGTGCTACCAAGCGATTGTGGTGAGTTCTATGATGAATTCATGAAAGAGTATCTAAAAAGAACTTCCAGAAGTAAGAAATTTGGAGAGTATGTTTAAGTGCCTAATGAGTTGAACAGCAAGCTGATCATTTGAAAAGTGAGTTAGAAAGAGTCAAACCACCACCAGAACAAGGCATGATTATGGAACTAGTCTTGAAAAGTTAAAAAGTGGTTTTTAGAGGAAGCAAATGACAAAACTGATTAAAGCTTAAGCATGATTAATATAAGCTGGAATGCCTTGATGACTAGTTAGATCGCTTGAATCAAATATATAGAGAATAAGCAGGTTATGTGTCTCCCTCCTCTCAGACAATTACCCAAATTGGAAAAACTTACTTCCAGCACCAGCACACCATCAAGATTTTTACAAATTTCTTGACAGATTAAATCTGAAGAAGTATAATTTCCATCCTTACTTCAAGATAAATCTAACCCTGGTGAGGAAACTACAACCAGATATATTAACTTGTACAATAATAGTATGGATAATGCAAGCGGCAAGAAGAAAGCTCGCCACATACATAATGCATGAGTATAGAAGCACATAAGGTTCTTGGTGCCACTTTTTTCGTCCTCAACGTTCCAGGGCAAAGTCATGGAGCTCTCATTGTTGAACACAGTAGTGCATAAGATGTTTAAGTTAAGAAGTAAGTTTTTCACACTGATACAGGTTTTTCTAATTTTATTTTTGGACTATGTAAACCAGTACTCAAGGCGAGAAGATTTCAATGACTAGAGCCTTGGATCTAATTACTCTGAAAACCATTCTGCTTAACTTCACTCAAATAATAATTGCAACTCCTGATGCATATGACCATGGCTTAAACCCGTTATATTCTTGATGGCCATTATGGAGGCCTTAATTGCATCAAAGCTACTAATAAAAGAGACTCAAGACATCAGAATCATCAGCAACGGCGCTCTGGACAGAAGGCTATTTAAGTTGACCAGAGCCATCAGAATAAGCCTAAAGAGAAGTCTTACCAACCAGCTGAATGAAAGACCATAATTCCGCCAAGTTAAAACCTAATAATTTTAAAGGAAATCAGAGCTGGTGTTGCAAACTTTGAAATACGCTAATTTGGGGATCTTCCAGTGTGCCAGGCCAAACGGTATGAGGACGGCTTGATTTGATGTTTCTCCTTCATAGGCATACTAATCCCCTACAAGTCCACTTCTGACCCACTAACTCAGCAGGGCAACAACTTCGTTTTAGCGCCATTAGCCCTTTTTGGAAGTGCATAGGTTATCCTCATCCCTCCCTCCTGGGCATCCTGACCCCTTGTTCCTTCTTCCTAATGACTAATCGCTCACTCCTCTTGGGGTTGCACTGACAAGTCCATCCCCTCATCCTTGGGGCCATGGCTCCTACGATACACCACCCTCATGGTGATGGCCCTCAGACCATCATTGTTGGTGGCTGGTTGTCCAGGTTCTCATTGGTGGTTTTTTAGGGCTAAGGTATGGGATCTGGCAGCTTCAACAACTCCAGTAGTATCATCCTGCACCTGCCCAGGGATCTCCTGTCCCATCTTCTACCACCAAGCAGCTTTCACTACTTCAAAAATAAAAAGATGGGCGAAAGAGAGATCTTTATTATGGGGAAATAAAAACTATATACACTAGGCAACTTCGCCTCTTCAATATCCTTTTACCATCCACTGCCAGAACCTCAACCAATTATCACCATACTGCTGAGCCTCATCCCCTTATAAAAGTCCTTCCAAAATGCCATAAAAAATTTGACGCATCTTTGGCATCAGTCACTGAATGTCATATATAAATTACTATAATAAAAATCAAATATCCTCTTCATTCAGTCGCCTGTATTTCTAGAACCTATTTCTGTGGAATGGACATTGCTTGCCAATTTAGAACTCTTCGACCTAAAACCAGTAATCTAATCATCCTCAACATAAGTCGCCTGGCAATCCTTAACCAGTATGATTAGATCACCCTTGTCATCAGTTTCTAGTGATCCTACAACCCAACATTGAATTGGCATTCCACTATCTATTCATTCATATTATTATTTTGACATCTGCTTCTTTAGTTGCTGGCGTTGAGTCACTATAAAATTGGCAATATAACTAATAGATCATCATTAGTTACTGGTAATTGAGATAACATCAATCACTGTTGAGGAAGGCCCCAACAAATCCAGTATTGGCTGAATGATCGAAATAACTCAACCCAGCTAAATGGGGAGTACAAATGACACATTTATCAAATCACCATCAAAAATAGGTAGTCAATAATTCGCCTGGAATGATCAATATTGACCCTAATTTCAGAAAGTAGGGGAGGAATCCATCTTGTTAATTTCCTGAAATCTGGAGAAACAGTCCTAAATTAATAAATAAGGAAGAACCCAAACATGAGATTTCTGGATCATTCAAATGGGTTGCACAACATGATAACGGTTTTGATGAGGTTAACTTGGTAAAGAGTTGATTCAGGATACTATGTTATTGGAACTTCAGATTGAGTAAAAGTGCTTGATTATCTGTGACTAAAGCAAGCGAAATTGATCTCTCAGAACACTCTTACCTGACTCAAGATTCCAAGCCCACTCAGATCATAGACATTATTAGATAACGAGTTTTTTAGGGTAAACTATGTTTAAGAATATTGTAATTATAGACCTATAGTAACCAAAGACTTGTAAGGAGTCCCGCCTCCCTGAAGAGTTAGGATGGTTCAGTCAATCGTATTATGAGATCCTACCATGTGCATGATTATTAGCGAGAGTATTAGAATGTGGATGTTACCATACTCTAGGTCAAAGTGTTATCAGTATTGGATATTGGCGCAATAGTCTATATTATGTCTTTTACGCTTGTTTTTAAAATTAATTTGGCGCAAGACTTTAATAGGAAAATTTTCTAGTACAGTTTGTTATATAAATCCAAAGTACTAGGAGTGTAATCTGGAATAACTTTGTGATTTGGATACACTGTTTTGTCTGTTATGGCTGTGGTAATTTAGAACAACCAATATGACTTCCTATTAGAAAAGCAGTTCCTAGTTTAGTTTAGATATTTCATTAACTTTAATTGGGATTTAATAGCCTACTAAATTACCAGATGCCATTTGTGTTTCAAGATGAGGAGAATAGACTGAGAAAGAAATGAGCGTGACTAGTCAGAAACTAATCAACTTAATCTACCCAGACAGTCATATATAAAAAAGGGAACAAAGCAATCACCACCAACATTATAGATGAGTTTAAATGGATCTTGTATACTAGCAAGGAAATTGACAAACTACCTGGAGAACAGAAAGCTATTCTGGTCAAACTCAGTATTTATATAATGGAACAAAAAATCTCATTTTCTTATTGTCCCAAATGAGTTAAATGTCAAGAACCCAAAAAAGATACCTTAAAACTATAATTCAAAAAAAAACCCTATCTCAGGCTCATTGTATAGTAATGTATTTGGATAAAGAAGGAGAAAAGAGTAGCCAAAAGCAAAAAAGAATTGATTTGCTGATCTTTGATTAATTTAAGCCATTGTAAGCAGTGATTAAAAATTGGGCTGTATGAGCCAATAACACAAAAAGATCGTGAACACTACTAACTCTTAGCTGATACTAAGACAGTTTCAGTAGTGGACACAACTTTTATGACTTATGTAATAAAAGAATTCAGAAGATTGAAACCTGAAGCGCCTTACCACTTTTATCAAAGCCTTACCACCTATTAAAAGCAAATAAGACAATTCTATAGAGTTTCTAAAACTAATGGATTTTAGGCTAGTATTTCCCTCAAAGAGTCCTCGAGTGCCACCCCTCCCAACAGTTAGAACTAGGATGAGACTTAAATGATAGTCATGAATTACATTATACAAAGATTGAATAAGAAAGATTTGTACCAATTATCATATATATTGATGATGCTTTTAGGTATCTTGGATTATTTAAATACTTTATCATGATGGACCTGGACAGACTGAGATACTGGATGATGGAGTTATCTCCATAGACCATCTAGTACTAAAAAAAGAGTTATCTCCAGAAGAACAAGAGAAGTGCATCGATAATCAGCAGGGGTTATATGAACCATCAGTATGACACAGGCTTGTGAATCTCCTTGGATACATTTCAGGGTGTTATTAAACAGATATTTGGAGCTCTTAGGATGTCAAATGTTCTTTTTTAGCTAGATGACATCATGTTTTCAGAAAAAAGTCAAAATTCATCTGTCATACCTGAAGGAAGTCTTAAACCGTCTTAGAGATAACAACCTTAATTTGAAAAGAAGCAAAAGTTTGTTTTAAAGATATGGTTAAATTTATTTTCATGAAATAAACAAAAGAAGTAAAAGGTCCCAACAACGGAAGAGCAAAGCCATTACAAGGATGAGTACCAATACAGCATTTGAAAATTCTAGGTTTTCTTAGGAATTATAGGCTAATATGACCAAATAGTACCAAACTTTACATACATCACTGAGCCACTTACACACATGCCAAACAAAGGAGTACTGTTCAGTTGGGAAAAAGTACAATAAGATGCCTTTAACCAATTTAAACAAAAGTTAAAGAAGCACCAATTATGATATATTTGGAATTGAAAAAAGGCTTCTATGCTTACACTGATGCCAGAAATTTAGGTATGTATGCAATCTTAGCTCAGTTAGATAAGGATGGGGTGAATGACTGTTGGGCTTTGCCTGATGCGAGGGAATCCTTGACTTTAAGGTTCCAAGTTGTGGGATGTTTTACCTATTTTATAATTGGATTTACGCTATAGTCTATTTACGGATGTATCAATGGCTGATGCGCCAAAATTCCCATTAAGGTATACCACTGGCGCACAATGCTTTATTTAGCTAAAGCCCAATATTATTAGACTTAATTTAAGTCACCTCAACCAATACCAGTTACATTCCCTTAAAATTACTCAGGAGAATTAACCTCAACAACCCATTCTGACAAGCTCAGAAAATTTCTCCTTACTATAGCCTAGTCTCTATTTTCCTTAGCCCTTTTGAAGGGCTACGATTAGATTAGATAAAGGACCTTTATTACATTTTTCTAAGTTAAATTTTGTCTAGTTACTAGTTTTTAGTGATTTTTTCCTGCTAACATAAGAGATTTTATGACTCTTTCAGGGAAGCCTCTAAGAGATTTTTCCTGACAACTACCATTACATGGGTGATTTTCCCTAGAAAGGAAGTCTCCTAAGTAACCTGTGGTGCTACTAACGCCTAAAATCGTGTAGCCTTCAAAGGCCCTGCCTTTAAATTTTTTATATAAAATGTCTCAACAAAGACCAGATAAAATTTTATAAAGAAGAAGTCTTTAAGAGTTAAACACAACTATTCAGTGTTTAAGATTTCAGTTGATGGTGTTAGAAGAAGATCAAGTTTGATTAGGTCAGACATTGTGCAACCTTTGGAAAGGCTGATGATGAGAAAAGGAAATATTAAATAACAAATACTTTATTCCATTAAATTTCTCTTAGTATAAAAAGGGTACAACAAAACCAGAACTCTTTAGATGATTTAAACTTTCCAACAAGTTATAGACCAAGCATAATTCTTCCAAGAAGATTTATGAAGATTTTTATAATCAAAAGGATCACTATCCTCATTGAGAGCATATCACTCCAAGTTTATATAAATTTCTTTTGTTTTAATAATTCTTTACGTTCACTCTATCTTACTGGTTTATAATATTGAAAAGGTGCATTTTCCTAGTGAGAAATCATTACAATAGGAAGCGGTGAGCTAATATGACTAATATTTGTTTAGCATTTCAGGGACCCAGCTAATACATAGAGAATTCTTGAATTGGTACTTTCTGCCAGTTGTCCTTCCAAGGTTACCAGGTGAAGATTTATCTTCTATAAAGATAAAAAATCTTGAAGAGCTGATTACCCACAAATGGAGGAAAACATGAGTATGACAAGATGGGTCCACTCTAAACTGAAATAAATGCCAATTCAAAACATGAGAAATAAATATTTAAGCGCCAATGACCTTCACTCTTTAATCTCTGATGATACAACCTATCAGATCAAATCTACTGAAGTAACCCAAACTGTGCAAGCTTTTTTCTATGGAACACTACTTTCTGGATGGAGATTTATTTGGGAATGTTCCACCCAGGCTTCAATTAAACTAATGCACTTGTATACCATGGCTGCAAACCCAAGCACTGCAGTGAGGGGATGGCCATACTGATCCATAAATATATCTATTTTTACACCCTGCTCTCCACCATCAACTGCATCTCTAATATTGCACCTTATGGAGATTCAAAGAAATCACCCTAACCCAGCAACCTCATTCCCACCTCCTTAGACTGTATATGAAAGCATACAATTTTTGCTGTGAGATACTTGAGCACATTATGATTGCAGATAAGAAAGTAATGAGCAACAAAGAGAGCTTTCCCAGATCAATTATGGAGCAGTAATTGTTATTGAAAAAAATTATCAATCAACTTGCTGATGCTTTGGTAACCCTACAGGACTTATTGGAATGTTTTTGTGGGAATTTATAGCTCAGTTAACTAAGCAACAACATTGCATCAGACTCAAATTGATGACTTGACTATTTGGGTTTGACATCTCAATGATAGGGCTGATGCTCAGTTTTCCTCTGAACCTACCACTTGCAAGAGACCCAGAAGTCCTGAGGGCCATTAGGTAATGATTGCCCTCCGGGAAACCTAAAGATCCATCAAGTATATTTCCAATCCAAGATGAAGAACATGAAATCCGTACCTTGAACCTAGAATGACAATTGAGTAAAGTGGCTCATAGTAGCTGGATGGACATTAATGAAAATTACTTGAACACTAATTTAGACTTTTTTGCTCTCTCTGATAAATTTAGCTACAATAAAATAAGAATGTTCAGATTTGGCTTCTTGGCAACAAGCCTACCGAGCTACTCTGGACACTAATATTGATTTACTCATTTCTCAAATTCAGGAATTAGAAGCTCAGTCTAAGTGACATATAGTAAATTTTCTGATAAGGCTGCAAAATCTCAAAAAGGTAAACAGGCCCTCAGATCTTAAGCTACCAATGCTCTTGTGGACAACTGGGGCTATAATCTGCAAGATGAACTTGATCCCCTCAGGCAACAAATTGACTAATCCTGAATGTCTAAACCTTGTAGACAGAGCATTCAGGAATGGGTGACTTGTAACCCTTTCAATGCATGTTCTGTCTGAAATGGTCAATTGTTAAGCCTACCTTCAAAGAAAAAAATGTTCCCACCATGGGAAGCTTTCCACCATTTTTTAAAACATATAAAAACTATTTGTAATTAAGCCACAGATAGACAAAAAGATAAACATAATAAAATTATGTCTAAACTGTAACTTATAAAAGATAAAATGCTCTAATTTAACAAAATGACCCTCTTAAGATCAAATAGAGGCGGCTCTCAAGAAAGAGTCTGGTAGTGACTTGACTCTATTTAACTGGAAGCAAGCTTTTATGCCCCTTTGCTAGAAGGAAGGAGTATCTTATATTATTTTCTAACTGCTTTTATTATAAGGCTTAAGCCTTAGCCTCTTGTGACTGGGTTATCCTGGATGATGTAATAAATGTAGTGGTATCATCTATCTCTCAAACCACACCCTTGTGCTTCACTTCCATGCAATTAAGAAGAACTCCAAAGTGATCCTTATTAAAGATGCAAATATGGAACTGTTTGAACTCAAATCACATCACACCTCGCCCAATAAAGAGTCGTGACCCTATATTTAAGCCAAGGTAAAAAACAAAATTCACAACTAATGCGCGATACCTATCATTATTGTAGATTTCTCAAGCACCAGGAAAATCAAATTTGGACATAGAACTCAGCTTATGCGGAAAAAGAGGTTTTAGCATAGTGCCTAAGTTATCTTACGCTGATGAATCCACGCCTCAACAACTTTCACAATAATCATTCAACACTTGAATGTTTTGTTGTGCTTTTTTAAAATGGGTTCAACATCATCAATAATCTTATTGGAAATAAAGTATTGCATTTGTCTTATTGTTCCCTGCGTAAACCCACTAATTTCCTCAACAAGTTTATAATACTCAATGTTATTTACTCCATACTCACTTTGTCTCTGATGTTATTAAATTAGAAGTAGTGGTTTATAGATTAAAAAATCATGACTATTATTAACACTGGCTATCCCATTAATGTCATCTCCTCTCGCCTGATGTAGTTCATCATGATGGCCCCAAGCACAACAATACTGTAAAATTCAGAGTGATAAGACCTTTGTTCACCAGATCTCTTACATTTACTTATCGTTACCCAATCACTTTGGTCTTATTGGTGTCAGCCCCAGAAATTCTATTAGATATTGACCTCTCTTTTTCTTATTTTGATGCAGTTACTAGTCAAATCTAACACTAAGATTAGCTGTAAAAGCCTGTATTTCTCCTTACTGGGGTATCACGTTCTGCTCATTATTATAATATTCTTAAGGAAAAAGGGTAGGAGAAACCCTTGAAAGTTGCCTTCTGGAACACTCAAGTGTATTGAGCGACTGAAATAATGAGTAAAGGGACAAAGAGTTAATCCAACTCCTTCCACCGTTTATGCTTTTAAGGAATATTCATTTTTCCTGTAAATAGGGCCTTGATCCCCCCTAATTCCCATTTATTGTTTATAGGGGAATCAGAGTTATCTATATCATCACCTAAATTGCTGGAGTTTTATAAAAACCCAATCCATTGATACGTGAACCTCAGGCCTGCCTTAATATAATTACCCTGCATATAGTGGTCTACTACCATGTTGGTTTTCAATCTCACTGATCAACCCATGACTGTGACTTGTAACCACCCAATGGCTTATGTTCGCACCTTATCAATCATTCTGGTTCTATCTCTGGCTGTGTATCTCTACCCGACCTAGGACCTAATTAACCATCCATCATACCCTGAGTAAAAGTAAGGCACAGTGATTTACTTACTAGCAAATAAAACCAATTTTTGGAGTCCTTGATTGAGAAATTCACCAATTTCTAAGGTCCTGGGTGACACTTGATATTGAAAGGGGTCAAACACAAGGTGAAAATCGTTGATTATCAGCCCATCTGTGCCAGGACCTACCATAAGTACTAGGTAAAAAATGCCCAGGTGGTCAAGTGGTTAAAATAATTATTAGAGGATGTTATTCTTAACGCTCTCAGAGACCATGAGCTTCTCATTATTTTCCAGTCCATAAGAAAGATGGAGGCCTTTGCGACATGATGGACTATAGGTTACTTATGTGATCACATGGAAGTAAGCTACCCTCTGCCTCATACAAATGACTCTATCTGGATACTAGAAATATTTAGTCTTTCTCAGCCATGAATCTTAACAGTGAGTATCAGCAAATTGAATTGGCATCAGAGGACAGAGAAATGCGCGCTAATCTTCAACAAAGGTCTAATTAAGCTGAACCATATGCCCCAGGGTTGTGTAGTAAACTTTTTCCCTTTCAGTGGAAATGGAAAGTATGCTCAAAGATTGTAAAAAGTTCTTGTGTGTTGGTATATTTGGACGACGTTACCATATTCTTCTAATACATCAATGACCATATACTACACTTATAAGAAGACATTAATCAAATGAAGGAAAAATCCATAAAAAGCTTAATCCTCTCAAATGCAATTTTTCTGTGAAAGATAGTTTTTCTGGGCCATAAAGTTAAATGATAAATTTTTTTCTGCTACCTGATAAGGACATTGCAATTCACAAATATCTTGAACGAATAGCCTATGTCATGTTCAGTTTTTTATAAATTGTTGTTTATTATCAACATTATATTTATCATTTCATGAGATAACTAATCCCTGTATATTTACCCCATAAAGAGGTCCTCTTCAACCGTTAGGCATCTCAACAACAAGCTTTTACTCCCTGAGGGATGCTTAAATGACTGCTCCCATGACAAACAATACTGAGTTTCATGAATCTTTCTTCTTGTTCACAGATAAAGTGACGTCATGGTTGTAGCTACATTGAATCAACTCAACACTAATCGAGTTGACCATAAAATTGCTTACTTAAGTAAGTCTCTGACTATGGCGGAAGTGGAACTGTAGTATTACATATTAGGAGTGCTTGGCTGTACTGTTGGACATTAAACATTTCCAGCCCTACTTATATTTGGGAAACACTTCAAATTGTAACCCATCATGTGACATTAAAATGGTTGTAGAAAATCTTAGGATCATGACAGGGAACTTGTGAGATGGGCCCTCATATTACAAACCTATGACTTTTCTATTTTGCATCAAGCTGGAGCGATCCAACATAATGCTGATGGGCTATCCCACTTACCAATAATAAATTTATATAAATCCAAAGAAGATTTAGCTCATGTTTTGATAGGTAGGCCCAAGCCGTGGGATTGAGAACCCCAGGAAATAGAAGAGCGGCTAAGCAAATGATTGATCAGACCCAAATCTTTCAAGGACTACAATATAAATGAGTTGGGATGGCTTGGTTACCTCAGGAACACCCTCAGTAAGAATCTCGGCTTTAATGGATGCATTTACCACTGTGGAGCATGGCGTTTTATGGAAAACCTACATGTGGCGTAAAAATACTCTTGGGTGGCATGCTTAATTTTAATACATAAATCTTTTAATCCTTCCTCATTTGTGCTAACCAAGGCCCAACTAACCAAATTTTTAACAATTATTCAATGGATCTAACCTCGCCTTTTGGCAATCTCAGTATTGATGTCATTGGCCTCTGACTACCACCATGTATGGGCACTACTATATTATCCTAGCTATCAATCATTTCACAAGGTGGGTTGAGGCCATATCATTAGTTTTAGCCACATATAAAGCTACTGCCTCATTTCTACTCAGACAAGTCTTCACCCAGCATGGCGTCTAAGAATCCTACTATCTGATAACAAAACGTATTTTGTATCCCAAGATGTAACTAAACTTGATTCATTAATGGGAAATTACCAAGCCCCTACAGCCCCTATCATGTTTTTGTTAATGGGCCGTAGAGCGAGCTAATGGTATACTCAGCTATATCCATCAAAAAAGGCTAAAACTGAACTACGTTGATTGGCTAAGTATTTCCTTGTAGGCTCTAATGGCTTTCTGGGTAAGCTATTACAAATTAATAGGATGCCCCATTTAAGGCCTTCTTTTGTTAGGAAACAAGTGTTAACTTCCAGTGTCCAACTCATTTTAGAAATATCTATACCCTACACAGCCAATATAGTAAGGAAAACTAGCAGAGGAGATATAACAGGCTTTGATATCCAAATACATAGAAATTATTACCAGGTAAGAAACCGAGTTGAGCCAGTGTCAATAACCACTCATGCTTGAGTATCAATTGGTGGACTTGGTGCTATTTTACCATCAATGACCTGGAGAAAGAGATAATAAACTAAATATATCATGTTCTGTCCCTATTAAGTTATATACTGAAGCTGCTCTGAATTTTCCATCGCCTCACCAAAAATGTGACTATAATTAAGCAAGTCCACAGGAGATTCATCTGGAGCTACTTACTCCCTTGGTATGACCTTGAGGGGGTGTTTTCAGGAAAGATCAAGTTTGAGTTGGTTCAGACATGAAACAACCTTTAGACAAGGCTGATGATGATCAAAGGAAGCTAACACCTGACAAATATTTAATGCATTCACTGTCTCTAAAGATACAAAGGGTACTTTTAAATTAAGAACTCCTTAAATGAGTGCAAAAGATTTCATCCATTAATAAACCAATCATAATATACCCTCAAGGACTAAGGAAGATCTTGATTATCAAAAGGGTTGATATACTAATCTAGAGCTCATCCCTCCAAAAAATATAACTATTCATTCAATTAAGTGCATAAAGTGCGTTTTACCTATCTTGCCATTTTAAATTTTTGCCAAAGTACATTTTCTCTAGTGACAAATTTTTCCATTAGGAAGCTCTTGACGCTAATTTGATCAACAACATCTAGCCTTCAAAGGAACTAGCCAATAAATTTTAGAAATTTCTGAAATATGTAAGGATGAGTATGTGCTAAGAGAACACTGGCCTCTGAAATTTAGTGCCTTAACTGCATAACAACAAGAAGAGACTGCTCAGCTGTGCCTCAATAGAATTAAGGGGTGGTATTGTTGAGAAGTACTTGTCATTGTGGGTTTGCATTTCCAACTAGCTTGGTTTAAATGAGTTTCCTAATGTTTTCTCTATCAATTGGCTGTTGATTTTGACCGTTGAGTGGTGTCTACTTATAAATCACAAGAACCTAATTCTAATATAATTATTTTACAAAATTAGTTAATACAACTTATTAAGGTATATAATTTTATCTGGTAAAATTAAAAACACTAACCCAACACCCTACCATAGGTAGATGCTGGGTTTTAGACTGTAATGGGGAGAGGGAGGCTCCAAAACTAGACTATTATATTAGTCATTATTTTTAAATTGCAAACACCATTAATTTACAGATAAGAATTCCAATTTCCCCTTTGAGAGTATCAGCTGACATTTCTAAGTTATTTTCTAACATTTTTATGTTTTCAAAAGTCTGAATTCAGAGGAGTGGTTCATAGCGGGGTGGTTCCTGCTCCACTATAGTCAGATTTTGATTGATGCATGTTTGAAACCAGCACAGGCTTAAATAAAACTCAGCGTAGTATATTTGTCCTAAGGTTAACCCACCTCAATTATTTTTTCAATAGTATGAATTCACTTTCTAAAGTTCAGAATAATGTTTCAGGTCAAACCCATCTCTGGCCTATCTTTTTTAATTTATTGAACAATTATGACTTGGTAAGTAAATTTTCTCCCTAAGGGCTAGCTTCTGATAGTACCGTGTGCTGAGACAGAGGCATGGGCTCCTGGTTGTTGGAGGTTTAGTGATTTCTAAAATCTACACTAAGCTGTTTAGTTTTTTGATATCAAATTCAGCATATTTTTTATAAACTTTAATGACTTGGGCTGAGGGGTGGATGGGGGAAAGGTATGAGGAAAACATGGAGGTCCAGCCGCCACCTATCTCTCATCCAGGGTATGCCCTAGGTCAGAGATCTGGGTAAGGGGAGGGCCTTGGGGTAAAAACCCATTTTTGAATCTTAAGGGGTGCATAACCCTGTCCAACCTGATGGCTGGAGACAATGCTTACATAATGTTACTAAACCAAACGATTCAACAGGGAATTTCAAGGATAAAATCTCATTAGAAATTAACTCTTAATTTTCTATTGGGAAGATACCACTTCAAATAAATTTTTTATATAGCTAAGTGCTTAGGATACTTTCACAATTATTAAGTTTCAGGGTAAAATAAAGATATATAGACTCTTATGTTTCTTTTGTAATATTCCTTCTTAAAATGGGAACTTCTAGATGCATTCAATAATACAAGCTCAGTAAACCCTTTAAGGTCACTTAAAAAATACTATTATGAAATGTCACTGTGACAATAGTGTGCAGAAGACAATGAGATATAAGAATATATGAGATGATAGATTAATGATAATGATGATGCCTTATTAGTAACTAGGCGTTAGTGATAATATTCATTGTAGACATCTTCTGGCTATACTCAGCGATTAGATGAGTTCATCTATACCATGTCATCCTCTACTGGTCACTATAGCGATTATGATAATTTTACCCCTAGTGAAATTAGTCTAAAACTATACATTTAGGATGCAAAATTTTTCTTTATTGCAGGAAACAATTGCTCTTATAATTGAGGGGAATTTGGTGCAACCTAAACACCAACAAGATGCTTATCTACCCCAATATCAGCTCAATTAGAGCTACGTCTTTTTAGGACAAAAAACAATAAAGTTGGAAGTAAACATGAATATGATAATTTTTATACTCATAATTGGGATATCTTCTGGCCTCTTGATAGAACTAGGTACTCCCTACTTGGGAAGCTCATGTTGAAGTGCATATTGTTCTAATTTCAACTGATAACATATAATTTCGCTTTAGTGTATATAAATTATATGTTTCATTAATAAAGAATAAGATGTGACTTAATAATGCTGTAAGACCAACATGTTGCATCAAATTGCCTCATAACTGGACAACACTTATTATGGTATAATGCTCTACTTACTATTGCTAAAATGGAATTGTGCAAGAAAAACAAAACTTAAGGAGTTTTGAGGTGAACTAATATATTGGAAGGTGCTGATAAACTAAAAAGAATCAAGTGATTATTTAATAGAGATATTCTAATATAATAGATAGGTTTCTCAAAGGGCTTACTATTGGAGTCAAACACTAAAGTCTAACATATCACCCACTTGACTAGAATATATAACATGAGATTACCAATTAGTCATCAATCTCTATCATCAGTTCAGCCTCAGTCTATCATTGTTAATTCAGGATTTTAGTCCCAAAGACCAAGTCAAATTTCACTTTTTCCTTAGTCAACAAAGCTTCAGATGGAAGATATTCTATCCTGTAACAATCACTTTAGTTCTAAAGATTCAGTTCAAATAGTAAATTTTGATAGGCAGATGAGAGATGGGCGACATCAATCTAACAAATTAAAACTGAGCGAAAGCAATACCAGGCAATGGGATGAACGGTGCACCAAAGGGCAAGAAACACCCTCTGGGGACTGGGAAACATTGTCGCTAAGAAACCACAAACCCAGACATCATCTAGGTTTGTAAAATTTACAAATATAATAAACGCATATCTCAAAAGCCAATATTATCAAACCCTCTGACCTGTTATGCATGGGATTTGACTATAACTAGGGGTTGATTCTCAAATTTGTGGAGAAAGTGGGAGAGGCACAGGCCACCCTAATCCCTGATGCAGTGTACATAACCACCCATACAATCCACCCCATCTGGATTGACATGGGGCTTTAAACCATAGAAGATGCAGATGCAGCCATGAGAGTCTGCATCAAAATTGTCTCCCTGAAGGCAAACGAATTGTGTGCATCATGCGCACCAGATGGAACAGATCAATGAATTTATTCAGTTTATTTGTCTCCCTCCCAATCAATACCTCGTAAGATAATCTAGGAGGAGCTCCACTCTGGACTTACCAGCTATGGCAAGATTAATTAGTTTGAATTGCATCGGTTCCACTTGATGCCAAACCAGTGCACAGGTAGGGCAATAGCTGTGATCAACTAGCTCCCTGAGGTAATTGAAGCCCTAACAAAGATCCGATGCACAGCGGTGTTCCACCTCCAGATGAGAGGCTTTCAAAGGTGTTCTGCATCACATCTAGAAAACTCACCGCCGATTTTTAACCATTGCAGCGCATTGGGGCACAAAATATACGCATGTCCCATGAAGGAGGTCCTAATGGCCCCCAACTTCCGCAACAACGCTATGTATGAAGATAGTGAAGACTTTGCCAAAATAATCAACACCAACCAAGCCTTCCTCTGGGGGAGGACGTGCAGTACATTATCAAAAGCCTAATCTCACCTAAAGTGCACAAAATGGCACAGAATGCCCCAAATGTGTGCAGCCATCGCAGCATCACACGTGACCTCATCCATCACCCCTTGGCCAAATCCAGGAAGACATTTAGGTTCTCGCCCAAGCCAAAAAATCAAATCAGACAACTTAGGAAAATACAATTCTTGAGAATTCAACTGAAACACCAAGTGACACCAGTAGATTAAATTTATCTGGACAATTCTTCTCCACCATTGGCGCACATATGGGATGCGCACTCACAGGTGCAAACCCTGCAACCATGGAGAGAAACCTTCACACTGCAATGGGTCACCATGAGACACAAGTGGAAGGGATCAACTCAAAATTTCACTCAATGGTAAAACCTGAACCTAAATTAGCAAAAGGAAAGGGATCAAACAACCAAACAGGTGGGACTGATCAAGTCACTTAGAGCCAATACAAGAAATGGTGCAAAGGGATAAGGCTAGACAGCCCTCTCAACCGCTCATGAGGCTCTGCAGGCACCTCAGTTTTTCATAGGGACGTTAAACATTGTGGGAGCCAAAGCTCAGTTGCCCCAATCTAAAAAGCTGGACTACCTGTGGAAACTCCCTGTAGATATCTTGGCCATCCAAGAAACTCACTGTCTGCAGGGGAAGAGGGATCCTGGTCATCCAGGGTCTCACCATCTCAATTGGTATGGACATCCCACTGTGGGTTGGTTGTCCATAATCACAAAATTTTTCAATTTTTCAGACACCTTTCTGCATAGCCGCATCTTGGTAGCAACATTCTCATGCCAGGATGACACAATCTCAATAGCATGCATCTACTCACCATGCACCTCATCCAAGAGGAAGAAATTTCTTGAAACTATCCCAACACTCACCCTCCCACCATACACAATTCTACTGGGAGACTTCAATTGCTGAGCCAACCCCAGCACGGACAGATGGTCTAAGCCTAGAGGGTACCCCCAGGTCACATTGAATTTCATACAATGAAGGTGTCCCTTGGCCTATATGAAGCCCTACCTCCTGAGTCACCATTACTACCCCACATAACTCGCCCCAACATGCGTGAGGGAAAACTCATCTCATTAAGCTGTATCAACTTCATCCTTGCCCCAAAATCCCACCATTTGACCCTTTCCAACTTCTCCAAGAAAATAATAAATTCTTCTGACCAATTACTTGTTTCAGTGAAGCTTTTGCAAACCCACACTCCTGCACAGGCGTTGACCTGGAGGAAGATGCACTTAGGTATCATAAAATTTCTAGAACTATCCAACTGGGTCAAAAATGAGACTGCAAACCCATAGTTTGCAACCCCATTTTTACTGGACCAGTTGCAACCTGGGCAGATTTAAAAGTCATACTAATCAACAAAAATCACCATATTGCCTCACGTGAGTGCACCGCCAACATAGCCATAACCAAGCGCAACTTGGTGGAACGGGACCACCGCGAGATAAACACCCCAAAGTCAGGCTACAGCCCCAAACTGGGGCGTAAATGGGCGTAAATATCCACCCATCTAAACGCCCTCATCTTTAAACACCATCATATAATCAAAGTGTTGAAAAAAGGTACGTTTATAAAGGAAGGCGAAACCTGCTTGATATACTTTTTCCACTAATTTCACTTCTGTGGCAACCAGCCCACATGCACACAGGTCTGCAAAGGTGACAGCACCGTGGCTACTGACCCCGAGGAGTAGAAAGAGGAAGTGCACAGCTATTACACAGAACTATACCCCAACACTCCAACTGAACCCCCATAAATTAAAAAAAGTTTATACACTACACCAGAATCCAAATCTTGGGCCATAAGCTAATAACCTAATTTTGCAGGAGGAGCTATGGGACACAGTCTGCAGTACACCACGTAAAAAATTCCCAGGGCCTTATGGGATAACCTACAAATTCTATAAAAAATATTTTTAATAAATTTTCCCCACCTCCTGGCATCAATAAATCAGTGATTAAAAGAGACACACCTTAAACCAGGAGGTCAGGACTCATTGTGAAACCCTGTTCAAAAAGGGTGACAAACTGGACCTGTCCAACTTTCGTCCAAATGCACTCTCTAACACTGATACAAAATTTTCAACTAAAATTTTAGTCACCAGACTAGGAGAATTATCCTCTAAAATCCTGTCTTCAAGCCAGTTTGGGTTATACCAAGGAGATCTGTCTGGACCAATATACACTCCGTCACAAACATCTGCCAGTATAAAGCAACTGGAGCCTTGGTATTCTTAAATGAGGAGAAGGCATATGACCGCGTCAGCTGGCCATAACTGAAATAATTTCTGAGCGCCTTCAGGCTACCACCCAGATTTATAGATTGGACAATGTTTCTAACAGGGTCCACATCCAAGGCTGTCTGCAGCCCTAGCTTTCTAACTGACGTAATCACACCGCGCAGAGGCCTCAATCAAGGAGACCACCTCAGCCCATTGCTGTATAATTTTACCAAAGAAACGCCCTCCATAACACTGACTCACGCCTCTTAGGCATCACTGCACAAGGCCAACCAGCATTCAAGATACTGGCTTTTGTGGATGACTGCCTGGCTGACATAGCTAGTAGCAAAGATGCCCTGAAGTTGGAACACACCCTGGTGGAGTATTTCAATGTTAGCAATGCATCACTCAACAAAACGATGACAGAAATTATCCTCTTAGGCAAGTACACTACCAACTAGACCATGACGCCCAAGCCACATAGATCCTCACAAAGAAGCGACCCAATCATTCTGCCCTTTTCATCATCCCCTCGGCCAACACTGTCTGCCACCTTGTGATGTGGCTGAAAACAGGGGGGTATACTAATGAGACGATCAAGAGCAACCTACTACAGAGGATTTCTAACCACATCACATCCCTCAGGGGAGGATCACCAGGACTAACTGGGCGAGTAATGGTTTCCAATTCACTTATCCTCTCAATGCTGAGGTTCCCGCCCACTCAATCTCCTTCTCACCCTCATATAATCCTCAGTCTGTGCCTAATCCAAGGATGGCTGTGGCCTGGGTCCCGGACACCAGTCAAGTGAAGATGCTCTTTGGCTTGCACCTGAGAGACGGCATGGGCCTAATAGACTTTGAGGACTACGCCTACCGCATACTGTGCACCTGGATAGAGGTGTCCTAGCCCCAGACCTTGCACACCAACACTGGTCTAGAGTGGCGAGGGCCAACTTTGCACAGGCTCTAACTATCCAACACCACAACCCGTCCAGCCTGCTCACATACCTTACAAACTTCCCCAATGCAGCGAGTCCACATGGAACCCCCCTCACTTCAAACGCCTACTATGCACCATCTGGAACCTAAGATGGACAGTCAGAATAACAGTCACTATTCAGGGAAGGGGAAGAGCTATTCAATCTTCACGATAAAAAAATGGGACCACCACCCCCAGAGGGAAATACACAATATTCTCCCTGCTATTGCAAGAATAGACTACTGGATGCCTTGGACATCCCTTACAACCTCACGGCAAAGAAGGCAATATTGGAGGCTCGCACATCACGCACTCCTACAACCAAGGGTAAGAGCAAAAACCTGGCGCTGCCTCAGATGAACCTACATGACAGTGGGCCGCTCCAACTCTCTACATGTGAGATGTGCAGTGTGTGGAAGGGATGGCACCCTACACCACCGCCTTGAAGAATGCCCACAATCTAAAGCCATATGGTGTTAAGTTGCGCTTCTTCTTAACCCCACAACAACAAGGAGCTGTCAATCTCTAGAAGTCTCCTCGCACTCCAACTTAAATCCCCTATACCAAGCACGCTCTACTCCCTCATAGTTGCCATTATACAGTGTAACAAACACATTGTATCGCTGGATGAATTCAAGGGAACTGTGATGACTATCCGCGGGACAGTCAACAGATTTAACATATACCTACTGAAACACTTCCAAGCCTGGCTCTACAGATACATGAAGCCAAAACAACACAGACTCGTTGAGTCATGGTTCTCAGTCTGGTTTTTAAATACGGACCACTTCCTCCACACCTGTTCTATCATAGGGGAGCCCCAATGGAATAGGATACCCCTCATTCGCCTGGCGATGCTGGCTGATAACAGGAGTGATTTTTCTGCTCTGGGTTGTCTAAACTTTCACTATAACTTCAACCTTCCCTCTTCCAACGCTTTCTAGCTCATACTGGTGGTGCTTGTCCCCTGGTCGGCTACCCTGATTAAATAAATACATGAGGCTTCAGATGGTTTAAGGCTCAACTTGAGAGTTGGAGCTTAGCCAGTTTACTACTATTTTAAACATAGCTACTTCTACTCAGCCAAATACCATTTCAGAAAAAGAAGAAACTTTATCACTGAGATCTATTATCTATCTAAGAGAACTTAATCAGGTATGTATTAGGTCTTAGTCTTTTTTGTAATCAGTGATAGAACCATTTTTCCGCGTTCTCTAGCCTAAGATTTGACCTTTTCTTTGGGGTATTGTTTGGGGTGGAGACCCCTTAGTCATATACCTAGTCATATGATACTACCTTACGCTACATCAGACATATTTACCAAGGCTAGGGTCAGCAAATAACCATCATTAAAATAAGCTATGACGGAAAGTTAGGGTACATTTGATTTACTTTTTCGCCCCGTTTTGCAAGCACTAGAGGAGGACACCTATATTAGGGTGCAGGAAAACATAAGGAAGGAGCTTTTATGGTGGAAGTAATGGATACAAAGTCAGTTACTTTTAGAAAATTAACAAAATCGTTATTTCGCTGGGACCTATTTACCCATGATGTACATTATGCTCAATTTTATTTTGGGTGTTAGGGCTACTTTTCTGGTCTACAAAATGATAACGCGTGGGAATATTTGACAAAATGCTCTTTCTTTGCCACCTCATGCAGATTCCTCCCAAAAGAATACCTTCTGATCAGGTTCTCCATATTCTATACCTCATTGAGTGGTAATGGAAGGTGGCATTTTTTGTCTGTCTCATAACTTCCAAGGTATATCACTATAAAGCCAACTTCTAAATTAATTGTCAACTCCTTGGCGTATACTTTCTGCCTACTTATGGCTTAGATTGAAATATAATTTTATAAATTCCTTTCCTCCCCCTATTTTGGTTGGTCTCTGGCATTACCAGTACGTGGAAAATATGGATTTAAGTAATTATGCCTTATTTTTGTTTTCCCAGCGTCCGGATTAGGTAAAGTTGGCATGAACTGCTAAATAATAAGAGGCTGATTCCATTCCTCTCCTTGGGGGCAGGCTGATTTTTTAATTTTTTATGTTTCATTTTATATCAATCATACACCTTATTTTACTTATCTTAATTATAGTTTTATCTATTATATATCCATGTATAATTAATTATTTCTCTTTTTTAATATTTATATACATATATGTTTCTTACTATTATATATATGTATCTCTCATTGGCCAGATATTAATTCTTCTTAGAATGTTTCGTCTTGTACTTAGGCATATATATATTCATTTAACCTCTATAAATATATAATTGAAATTTGAGGTTTTTTATATGATCTTTTAATGGCCAAATAATGTACAGTTTACTTTTAAAATTATTTTTATCATGGGAATTACAGAATGGGACTGCACAGTCTTATTGTTTTAGGCAACATGTTTAATTTTTATATTCCTTTCTGGCTGGGCTTTCTATATATGTTTTTATCAAATGCCTGAGCTTGGAAGATATTTTATGTATCAGGAATCTTCTCAACATATTAAAGATATTATTACCTTGATCCTCCAGGTAAGATATAGTAGCAACAGTAGAGTGTAAGTCCTGTGAAGCATCACTTGCACCTCAACTGGGAGGTATACCCCTTGTCACAATTCTGATATGACTGGATGATAATCTTGGGAAAGTTAGGGCGGTATGGGAAGAATCTATCAAAAAGATATCAGTTACAATTATTTGAGTGCCTTGAGATAAGGCGATATTGGGATATAACGGGTTTATTATTGGATTGCCTCAAAATAAGGCGATAGGGTAATGTCAACATTCAATAAATACAAATTTAATCGCCTACAATTTAGGCGATAGAGAACTAAAGAATAACAAGCCAAAACAAAAAAAATTGGTGGAACTGAATAGTTCAAGCTATGAGATTAGTATCATCTGAAGCCGCTGTATGTAAGCAAGATGGGCGATTAAGAGAGGTTGGTTGTTATTAAGATAGAGTGAGTAAAACAGTGAGGATCCGCTGGGTTTATTATATTAAATACAGTATTGTAGTGGGATCAAGTGCCCCATAATTATTATATAAAA
The DNA here is from genome assembly GCA_022478985.1 of Massospora cicadina. Lineage (NCBI taxonomy): Eukaryota > Fungi > Entomophthoromycota > Entomophthoromycetes > Entomophthorales > Entomophthoraceae > Massospora > Massospora cicadina. The sequence continues at coordinate 15,510 of JAKSZP010014656.1, read as the reverse complement.
GTTTATTCTGTTGTTACCAAGGGCCACGATCATCATATTGCTGGTCCTATTGCTCAGTGGGCTAACCCTGTGCAAACCCCCTTAAGGAGTATCTCAATGATTCCGCCAAATTCCAACAGTGGTGCTCACTATAGGAAGCTCATTGATCAGTTATAAAAATAATAAAAACTTAGTTGCCTGATATGTCACATCCAGGTTGCTTTTATAAGAAATCTGCACAACAAAACGGGGCCGTTGCATATGAGGAGTTGAAACTTGCATTGGACACTGTGCTTAAAAACAAGATGAGCTGCTTCAGGAATTTTGCAGTGATAAGCTGCCACCATTTTATCGTGAAGAAATTATTCATGGGTTTTTTGACAATTTGAGTTTGCAACTAAAGGAGCCTCAGACTGGCAAAGGGCGAAGCTGTTGATCTCCACCTTGGATTTCAGAAGTGCTGATTAAGTTGTTTGTTACCTTCCAGATAGTTCCGTTACATACCAAGAAGTCAAGGAGATGGTGCTGAGGTTGTTGGTGGAACTGCAAAGATGTTGCAGCGGAAAACTGAGTTCTTGACCATAAGGTTTCAGTGAAATGAGACTCTCACCACATTTGCTGAGTGATTTACAGCGGAAGCACATGTGTTAATTGGGGCAGGGATTCTAGCTGAAGCTGATGTATGCATTGCAATGTCCTCTGTGGTGAAGCCATACCCTGAGCTTTACAATCTTATGGCCCCGTTGTTGGAGGACGATGTAACTCTTCTTAAACTCATTCAGTTTGTACATCGCTTAGCTGTAACTTTCCCTCCACCCAATATTGAGCAGATTAAGACTGTTGCTGTGGCCAACCCTAACCATGTGGGGGGAAGCAGCCAGTCAATGTAGATTCTGCCAGGTTACTCACCGCAGTCCAACATCTGTCACATAACTGCTGAGCGACAACTGACCAGCTACCACTTCAGCCCTAACTACGCTGATCAACAGCAGGCATTCTACCATTGAGGGTCTGGTTATGCCAATCATCTTCAGAATAACTTTCCAAGCGGGCCAACATATATTAAGCACAGACGTAGGCCCTATGGAGTAAGTTGTTTTAATTGTGAGCGCACCAGACACATGGGGTGATGGTGCCCCAATTGACAGATCCCTTACATACAACAGGATCAAAGTTATCATTGAAAGGCAGAGTGGAGTAGAGATGGGACTCTCTACTTCCGCTATCTCAAATTCATATGTCTGACCTGAATCTATTGTATTGAATGCAGCAGAAGCCTCACAGTATGACGATACATTCCTCTACCAACAGCCGGTTGGGGGAGTAAATGTTTTGATTCAAGCGCAAGTCAAAGAAATGGCTGACACAGGGTTTCCAGAGCAACCAAAGCCTTACGCTTGCCAAATGTTTGATCAAAATCTGTCAGACCAGCTAGAACCGTTTGCAGATGCGTTTTCTCTAGGAGAAGTAGAGGTCGCATTTCCAGTGGACGCTGTTAAAACAGGATACCCTAAAGTTGGTGTGGGTATTATAATATTCCTGGGAAAACGTGAAACGCTGAATGTGCATGTAGTAAATAACCAGCATTCATCTTATTTGGAGTGCATTTACTGTGATGTTGTGGTAGCCAAAACCTGAGTACAAGCTATAATTGATACGGGATCTCGTGTTAACATTGTATCCACTAAGTTGGTGCAAAGTTGTCTTTAAAACCTGACATAGACCGCCAGATGGTGTATGGGACCGCTGGAACAGTAACCAAGGTCTCTGAGGGAGCATATAGCGCACTTCCTTTGCGGTTTGGATCAGTTGTTGTTGTGGCTCCGGCGGTAGTATTACCAAATAACAACTATGATCTGTTGATTGGGACTGCTTTTATGCGACACTATGGGGCTGTTGTTGACATGATGATAGAGACCCTAGCCATCCTGGGACAACTGATCCCCATCTATTTTACTTCCAGCGGAGTTCCAGATGACCCAATCTGCTCTAGTCAAATTAAACTCACCTATAGCGATGGTGTGATTCTTGTAAGATATTGGAGGATGAAGCGGAAGACCCAAATGCTCCCAAACCATATTTATGAGTACACAGGGATTCCGCTACGAGCCGCGAATGCTTTGAATATCCCTTCTGGGCATCAGTTCATAAACTTGGACAGAGCTTGAATTTGATATACAAGGAGGTCTGTACGGAGAGGTTGTGGGGCCCTATCAACAATCGCGGCTCAAACCTCATGTGGCTCCTGGGTTACTGTTACCAGGGCAGGGGGAAGTGAAGGTGTTGGTAGCGAATCTGCAGAATGAGGTGATGAAGGTTCAGCGGCACCAAATGGTGGCTTACCTGCACCTGATACCTATCGATGAGGTCCACCAGATACAAAACTTTGGTTCATGGGAAGATCTTGGCTTGCCTTTAAAAACCACCTTCTTCGTAATGACTGTAGTTCTTTGGGAGGTGCTAAATGGTCTAGCAGAGGATTAAAAGGATAGGGTGATGGATCTGTTCAAGAAGTACACAGCATATTTGCAACTGATGATCATGACTTGGGTTGGCTCATGGGGTTGTGCATTAAGTGGATATGGGAGACCACTCCATATTAGGTCATGGCCTATCCATTGCTCAAAGGCAGCGGAAAAAGTTGTATCTGCAGAAATAGATACATTAGTGGAACAAGGACTGTTGGAGCCGTCAAAGAGTCCCTGGGCATCCTTTGTGCTAATTGTCAAAAAGAAAGATGGCTCCAATTGAGTAGTAACCAATTACTGGAAGCTTTAAAGCATTACAAAAAAAGATTCATACCTGCTTCTGTGAATCAATGATGCTTTGGATCAGTTATGTGGGGCCAAGTATTTCTCTGCTATGGACTTGATATCAGGGTACTGGCAGATCGAGTTGCCACTAGAAGAACAATAAAAGTGCACTATAATCACCTAAAAAGGATTTTTTTAGCCTACACATATGCCACAGGGTTTGTGCAATGCCCCCGCCACGTTACAACGGGCTATGAACACTATTTTGGGTGACCTAAAGCTGTCTTGCGTTCTTGTCTATCTTGACAATATCAACGTGTTTTTGTGTACGTTCACGGAGCATCTTGGACACCTGGAGCAAGTGTTCCGCCACCTTGCTGATGCTAATATCAAAATTAAGCTCAAAAGTACCACCTTTTCAAGGAACATTTGGAATACCTTGGCTTTGTGGTAGACTCTAAATGGCTTAGTCCTCAGCGAGCCAAGGTGGAAGCCATCCGCAAGATGACATGGCCAATCAATAAGCGGGATATTCAGGTGTTCTTGGGGATGGTCAGTTACTAATGACGGTTCATTTCAATTTACACTGTATTGGGGATCCACTCTTTGAGCTACTTAAGAAAAACGCTGCCTTCAATTGGATGGATCGATGTCAAACTGCTTTCGATGTATTATGAACTGTGCTGGCTAGCACGCCTATTTTGCAATCCCCTAATTTCAAAAAAGAGTTTATTGTGAAAATGGATGCTTCGCTTTCCGCTGTGGGGGCTGTGTTATCCCAAAAAGATGATGGTGTGGAGCACCCCATTGCATATTGTAGCTGCAGTTTAACTAGCCTTGAAAGGAACTACACCATGACTGAGCAGGAGTATTTAGTGGTAATCTATGCATATAAACAAATTCCAATCTACCTACACGGGGTAAAATTAAAAGTGGTAACGGATCATGCTTCTTTGCGCTGGCTACAGAATCTGTGGGAACCTGAAGGACGGATCGCATGATGGGCTTTGAAGCATCAGACATATGATTTTGAGATCATGCATCAGCCAGGGGTGAAGCATCAGAATACGGACTGTCTTTCCCAATTACCCACAGTTGCCATTACGGTGGATGTGGCGGACATAATGTATGAAAATATAATTGTGGGAACATATCACGATGAGCCGCTGCCAATGATCAATGTATTAGATGGGCTTAAGCAGGATACCTTCTTGCGCAATGGGAAATTATATAAGCAGATTGGGGAATTGACGCTGAGTTTCCCAAAACCCTCTACCAGGCCTGCAATAATTATGGATGCTCATAGAGCAGTAGGTCATGGAGGGTTGAGAAAGACGCTGGAGTTCTTGTGACCCTGCTACTCTTGGGAGAGTATGCACTACGATGTGCTTGAGATGGTTGATTGTTGACATCAGTGCCAAGTGGAGAAACCATTCCATCAAAAGACCACATATCAGCTAGTCAACCTCAGTTCGCATGGTATACTGTTTTGTTAGACGTGGTGGGGCCTCTTCTAGACTGGCGTGAACCGCTCCAAATATATAATAGTTGCCATTGACCATTTAAAAGATGGGTGGAAGAAAGGGCTATCAAGGATCTGGGGGCTGTCACTACCGCTAAGTTCATCCTGGAGAGTGTCATACAGCGCCATGGATCTCCGCAATGTATTCTAATTGACAATGGGATCAATTTCACATCACATATATTAGCCAAGTTGAACGAGCTCATGGCAATCCGCGGGGTTTTAACTACCTCCTACCACTCTGAATCTAACAGTATGGTGAAACGGGTCAATGAGACCTTGGTAAATATTCTATGCAAGCTTGTAACTAAGCGGCAGTTAGATTAAAGCACCCTTTCATCCACCACTGTCTTTTCATACAATATCAGCTACCACTCAGAAACCGGTTTGAGTCCATCCCAATTGCTCTATGGACGACACCCAGCGCTGCCTGCATTGCTTTACACCTGTGTGGAGGATACCAGCGGTTTCAATCACCACCACTATTTGTCTACCTTAACCAACACGCTAATAAAACTCTAAACCAAAATATACCACTAGTCTTACCAAGAAGATTTGGGATCTTGCAGCTGACCAAGGTAGATGCAGCAGTCTTTCAAAGTTTGGGGTAGGGGAATTGGTCCTGTTTTACGACCAACATGGTTTTGGAAAAAGAAACAAGAATGCCAGTATATTGAGCAGACCATTTGAGATCATAAAAAAAACTGGGGCTGACGTTTACACCATTAAGGAACCCACGGGAGGTCAAATTATTAACCAGGTAGATGTGAAGTTCCTCTGACCATACAAACAATAGGGGCCTTATCATCCAGTCAAGGAGGTGGTAATGTCACAATTCTGATATGACTGGACGATAAACTTAAACAGTTAGGGTGTTTTGAGATGAATCTGTCAAAAAGATATTAGTTACAATTATTTGAGTGCCTTGAGATGAGGCGATATTGGGATACAACAGGTTTATTATTGGATTGCCTCAAAATAAGGTGATAGGGCGATGTTGACACTTGGTGAATCTGAATTTAATCGCCTACAATTTAGGCGATAGAGAACTAAAGAATAACAAGCTGAAACAAAGAGAATTGGTGGAACTGAATAGTCAAAGCTATGAGAGTAATATCAACTGAAGCCGCTGTATATAAGCAAGATGGGCGATTAAGAGAGGTTAGTTGTTATTAGGATAAAGTGAGTAAAAACAGTGAGGATCCTCTGGGCTTATTATATTAAATACAATATTGTAGTGGGAGCAAGTGCCCCATAATTATTATATAAAAGTTTATTCTGTTGTTACCAAGGGCCACAATCGTCATATCATTGGTCCTATTGCTCAGTGGGCTAACCTGGCGCAAACCCCCTTACGGCGAATCTCAAGGATTCCGCCAAATTCCAACACCCCTTTAGGACTAAAAAAGGGCCAAAGAGGACAGTTTCCCCCCGCATTAAACAAACGCTTTAGCCCATGTGGTTGCAAGAAATGGGTAATGGCTTGCCTCTGAATTATTTCACTCCCCTACCTCCCCTCACAACCCAAATACAGGTAGATAAGATCAAGAAAGTATCCCAGGAAAAAGCAGTGGCCAGAAGCCATTGCTGGAAGGAAGGCAGTAGCCTCTCACCTTGCTAGAAGGAATTAGCTTTGTCAGATTCTGGTGGTTGACCCAAAAAAACTCTTTGACAAACATCAGATTGGGCCAATTATCCTCTCAATGCTTGAGCCAATAGTTTAGTTCTCATCTTAAGCCTGCTGCAACTACATGGCTCAGGATGATTATTCTTAATGTCAACTCGATCAACTAATTTATCAGAAGCTTAGAGCCAAATCCACTCGCACATTATGGCTGAATATCACTACCTAAACTTGGCAATTGGTCCCACATATTCAAAACAATATCAAACACTCTGCATAAGAAATAGTTCAGGATTGACCCAAAGATAAAGTCTAAAAGTTATATGGACTGAAATACATTTTAACTAATCGTCTTACCGCCCTAGAGCGAAATTCAATATTAATCCACATAATCAGCCTGATAGCACTTACACATGGACCACCCAAAAAGGAGTACCTAGTACTATTGAGAGAGGACTGCAAATTACCCTCCTCTGCCAGAAACTCCATGGGGCAATGGAGCCCCTTGTCAAGGGTATTCTAAAACCCGATTTTCCTCATGATTTTGAGGAAGATGCAAGTACAAAATTGAGAAGCTTGCTTTTGGTGTGAGCCGCACTTGCATTAATGCAGCAAAAACTTCTCTTTTTGACTCATATTATCCCAAAACCCCCCAATGCACAAGTCATCTACTTGTGTGCCAGCTCTCATCATTTTTGCTGAGCATCAAATTGCTCAATAAACTAGGCGATGGACACCGCCAGCCTCATTAAAGGAAAAAAACCTCCAACTATGCCTCCTTATGCCTCATGTCACTGATGCTCCCACCCCAATGCTGTCTTCCATGGTCCGCCAGCTAAAGCGGGCGCCAGACAAAAGTTTCCTCAAAGCCTCCTCGCCATCTGATATGGCTTCCTATGCTGATAACCTCTGGGTTATATTAGGAATTTTTTTACTTTATGATAATCCCTTTGTTTGGCCCATTGTAGATAAAGATGCGTGGCGGCTCCCCCTTTTGGGTTGGGCACCACTAGTTTAAAAAAATAAAAAAGAGAAACCTGCCTACATCCTGATTAGTTTTATGTCGTCTACTTGAATTGATGCAGGAAGTTCACAGGATATGTATTTAGACAGCAGTATATTGAAACTCAAAATATGAAGATCCTAGGACGATTTGCATGTTTTTATTGCAATTTTTGTCCCTAAAATCCTCCTGATTTTGAGTGTATTTTGTTACTAATAACCTAGCAGTAGGTCTCAGTCATATCAGTTCAAGGGCTGAACTGAGGTGGAAAATAATATGTTGAGATTTTGCGCTTAATATGGCCAGGAGATGCCTAGAGTACAAATACCAGCGCCTAGCTAAATGACTTTATCAAATAAATACCATCTTAAAAAAGATATTTATTTTATCTGTTTCCCGGTCTTTATCTAAAACCTTTTTTTAGTACTAGATGGTCCCAACCCAAGGTCTTTATTAAAATCCTAACTTTTGAGAAGTGTTGACAATCTGGAAGCACCAATTCAAGGCTTGTATTAAAATCTTCTCAGAAGAAGTTTCCAATCACATTGGGAAAATTAAGCCTAAAATAGACCAGAAGAGCTGGGGCTATTCAAATATGGCTAGTGAGTTTCTTACTGTGAAAATACTGTAAGATACTGGAAAATTGAGGATTATTTGGCCAAAATTGGTCCTTATTATTCATGCAGGATTATACTTATCAAGTGAGCAATCCTCAGAACATCACAGCTTGTGCTCACTCAAAATTTGTGACACTCTCCAAAATGGATTCTCATAACCAGTTCCTAGCAGATTTGGCCAGATGAGAAAGCAACAATGAGATAGAAACTAGCAACAAGGAATTCTCAGTTTATTTTGAATACCAGCTTCCAAGGCTTTGAAGTGGGTGCTTCCTACTCCATGTATCTTATCACAGTGGGGGGAGCTCATGCAGAAACAACAAGCCTGATTGATCTTAAATCTTCAAGCGTAAAAGCTATACTGGAAACCCTATATCAGGGTTTTAGGATGGGTACTTCTCAGATTGATGTCTCCTTCAGCCTTTTCTACTACCTTAAGGATCAAGCGCTCAAGTTGGAGATAAACATGAAGTACCAAGACACAACCATGGCATCTCATGCAAAACGTCTCACAGACAGTCAAGCAACTAAAAAATTCCTGGTTAACTTTGTTCAACCCTCAAAAATGCATACCCAGCGAATCATTGCTATACAAATCTGGAAATTATTGTAATCTACTGTGTTCAAGGGGAGGAACAATATTCTCAAAATGCTCTATAGGTTAAACTAAATTCCAGATTTGCTGAAGTCTGAAAAGTAATTGTGAATAATATGGGACTTGCCAATGAAGCTCATGGGAGATTAAATACTCTTGAGGAGCTTCTAAACAAAGGAGTCCCAAAGATAGCCGCAGAAGTTCTTGCTCATCATGGGTATCACACAAATGGGTACAAAGCATTAAAAACCACAACCAGAAACTGGAAACACATTTGATTTCCCTATTATCTAAGTCAGAACGACTTACCATACATGCCACTTTAGGCCAAAAAATCACCTGGAATTAAATGTAAAGCACGATGATTTTGAAAGTTATGTTCAGGCTGAATCGGATATTGTGAACAAAAGCATCAAAGACCTGACACCAAATTAGCCGTCCCAAATAGGGATGAAGAGGATGCCCAGATTAAAGAGGAAATTTCAAAATTTTGGACGGTGATGTCAAGATTGCAAGTAAAAATACTGAAATTATTTAGGAGAATTGGGAACTCAGAATGCAATTATCAACGGCAAATTCCCAAGTAGACATTATTACCAAAGACATTAAAGTTTACAACGTCCAATCAAGCTATATTTGAAGAGGAGTATTACAACCTTAAAAAGAATACAAATCCCTCAAAAAGAAAAGCTGCCAGTGCTCACCCAGATCTTATAAAAGAGAAATAGGAAAAAGCTATGCTTATTCAGCCAAAAGACAGTTTAAAACCATCTAATGGCAAAATTCAAGCATCAGATCCAGTAATTTGGAGCAATATCATGAAATTGAATCATCAGAAAGTGACACTGCTGCAGATTTTGATTTTTAAAACAATTGTTATATGCCTAGAATTATGGCAACAATCCTGACTCCAGATACTCCCCAATGGGAAAGAGGGCTGATTATGAACGATGATACACCAAGACATTCATAAGGAAGCGCTACCCCTATGCCTGAAACAGGGTAAGATGACTTTAGACCATTAAATCTACCAAAGTATGATAAGAATGTGAACGTTCACTCTTTCCTCAAGCTATTGAAAATGCAATGTGAGGAGCATCAGACCATGCAAAGGGATCAGCATTGATCAACTCTCTTGATGCCCATAGCTGTGACCTCATTATGCACTATTTGGGCGACGTTTGTCCTATATGGATGCCAAAAAAGAAGTGACAAAACAAATTGGTGGTCCTAAGAGATTAGAAACTCAAAAAAGAGAGCTTCTTAATATTGAATTTAAGCAGAATGAGACTATTAAGGACTTTGCAGACAGAGTTTTCCATGAGGCACAAGTTATGTGTGAGTGCAACGCAATAGATATGTTTGACGCTAAGATTGCAATGATACATGCATTTATGCCATTCTGTGAACTGCACAATGTCATGATACCTGCATGTAATGGAATCATGGAAATCCAAGCTTACCAATCTTTTGAGAAGCTGTTCCTTTAATTTTAATACCCCTAATCAGCCCAAGGATCAATAAAAATCCCGATATTTGGGCTTAAAAATCAACACTATGTCCAACCAGAGAAAAAAATTCCAAACTATGTACAAATAAATGTTAACCAAAAGCAGCAAACAGGGCCGATTACATGCTATAACTGTGGTCAAAAGGGGCATTTTCTAAACAATGCTACAAACGGTCCACAAAAAGCTGGGGGACAACGTTTCTCTAGAAATCAATAATAACGGTGAGTCAGGAAAAGACAGGTGGAATAGAGGTGGAATGCTCTAACTCCATTGATGACAAACCAGTCCACCTGCCTCTGGCGAGCTCTTTATGGATGAAGATGTTGCTGAAGATAACCTTCACCATATCGTGGCTAATGTTGTCATGATGGTCACTACTTGGGCCACAGAAAAAGCAACTAAACCCTTGAAAATATAAAAAAAGACTGAGAAGAGGCACCAAAATCTTATGCAAATCAGATTATTGATCAGAAGTTAGACCTCCAACCCAGATATTCAACTGAACTACCTAAGCTTAACAACATACAAGTAGCCATTTTCATGAAGACCTTAGCAGATGTTGGGATTTTTGCCCGTATTCCCAGCCTGCTAGATTACCTGGTATCACTAGGGGAAAATTCCCTAAGTCGAAGTGAATTGGAAATTGGTTGGCCCAAGTTTCAGAGGAACTACATTTGGGGGCTTTTAGATATTCACCTGGTCATATCCATTGGGGATCGATCTGGATGAATACTTAAGATCTCATTGGGCGGAGCTGCTGACAAAATAGGGGCATCTGATGGTGAATAACTATCAGATATACTGATTGGGTTTGGTCAGGTTTCATCACCGACTGATTGGGAATGAATAGTAAGTTGTGAGGCGAGTTATGCCACCTGCAACTAGCAAATCAATTGGTTGGTTAGTAACCTGCCATAATCAGTAATAAGTCCCATTACCTAAGCAGGTCGCTAGCCAGTTTATGGTTGGTTTGCTTGGATTGAGAAGAAAACGTTAGGGACACGTTTTCTGACTCTTTCTGTTTGAGGTCTCAAGGATGTCCAACGTCAGAATCCTAGCCAGGATGGGGAAGACCATTGCTGCCAAGACGAGGATGGGTGATTCAATGCCAACAGCTGCCATTTCATCATTGAGGTGTCAACTGAGGGTTAGACAGCTGAATCCCCTATTATATAATTCCCTAGAATTCACTATAATAAAAGACCAAAACTAAACCTATCATTTATTAAAAAAATTATCCACAGTAATATTATCGATTTAGTGTATAGTTAGACTATCAGCTTCTATTGTGTCATTCTATATCAAGGATATTATTGCAGAAGGCAATAATTGGAAGACTCTCAGAGAGAAGAGTAAAGATCTTAGCGGGGATCTAGAGATGAAGGAACCACAATCAGGGATAGCTGCTGACTGTGTGATGGGCCAAGAGAGACTATCACTGGGGTATCACAACAAAGTTCAAGTGGACAAGATTATAGGGAACAAATCCCTACAAGTATGAATTCAAGAGTATTTAATCAGAAATACTGGCTGAGCGTTGGGCCAAAAATAGTTCAATCTCAACTACGGATATTAGTTTACATACTATTATTGATTAATAATACATTTTATACAATGTGACGAAGTGCATAAGGAAATCAAACCTGTGCAGTAAAAAGGTTACTGGGTTGACAGCCGATAATCAACCTAGAGTAAATTTTACAAGTTGGTGCTCACTACAGGGGTAGTTGAGTTGAAGAATATAGAAAATGATGCTCTATGAAGATGTTTCCAAATTTGGAAATATTTACTGAAGGAAGTAACAAAGATAGAACGTGAAGAGGATCACGTTCAGTGGAGTTCACCCAGCTCAACAGTGGAGCTCTGAGTGAAGCAAAATGAAGATACTTAAGTTTAGGTAAAAGGACTTGCAGCCTATATATGGAACTATCTAGTGCTGCAAGGAAGCCAGTTCCACCGGACATCTACTTGAGATAAAGAGTATCATCAAGGCCAACTCAGGTTGAAATTGGGTCCACTGGAAATAGTACCGAGGAACAGCAGGATCAACTCAGGTTGAATTTGGGTCCGCTTTAAATAGTCCTGAGGAGAGAGTGTTTAGATGAGGCATTGGATGAAATAAGAAGCAATCAATCTGGAGAATTGGATTTCCATACCAATGAAGAGATGAAGTCAAAATAGAAAATGATTAATCCAAGACAGTGGAGAAAATCATTTAAATCAATAACACTCAATCAATGGTCAGAAGTTTCAGGAGATGAGTTCATCAATTCCGGAGAAATTGGATGAAGCATACGAGGCCAGAAAGACCTGGGTAATTAAGGATAGCCACAAAGGCGGAAAATCGTTTTCAGGAGAAAAATGATCTAGTCAATCAGATGAAACTGTTGGTTGATGGTATATGAAGATCCAAAAAGCCTCAGTTGCCAAATATGAGATGAAATTAGGACCTGTTGGATGATAACCATTCAGGGTTAAGCCTAATATTCAAGAGAATTACCAAAAAGTTGGCAAGTGTATCCTATACATGAAGAGACAGCGCTGCTGGTCATATATGGAGAAGGGTCAATACTAATTGAAAGTATTGAGCCTAAGAAAAAATAATTGCAATGTTCCAGCGGACCTCTGAACCATTAAATGGTTATGTCCTGAGATTTTGGTCAAGTCCTAGAAGAGGACCACTGAACCAAATGTTTGGTCAAATCTTAAGAGGATAAGATTTTAAACCATGATAACTGGTAGGTTTAAGTACCTAGGACCCAGTTTGGATGAAGGGAAAGGAAAGACCTCTGAGCCTTTTTGTAGGTTGCAAGTCCCATTGCAAAAGAAAAATACAAAAGAATATATATAATATTAAAATATCGATTTTATGGTCTAAGAGTTTTGGACCTAAGAAGCAACAAGAAATCCTGACGGCCAATGGAGCTAATCTACCCTCGATGAGATAAAATTATTGGCTGGGGTAGCCAAAAGTATCAACCTATTAATTGATTAAGAGCAACTCGATGATCTGTTGGAAGGCCAGCAGAAGGAGGTGCTCTAATTGTTGAAAAGTATTGGAGAGTATTCGCCCAAAAGATGACCAGGATTTGGGATACACAAGAAGTAATTCACAAGGTCAATTTGGGGAAAATCAGCCCATCCAGACAAAATGAGATTGCCGGCATGAGTTTCTGAGAGTATCAATCTAACAGAAGATTTATTTGGGACTTCACCCGAATAGTTGAGCCATTATTCCATTTATTAAAAGATCCAAAAAAAGGATTCATATGGAATAAAGAGGCCTAGGACTCCTTTGATAAGTCTTGCTAGCATTTGATAGATTTGCCAATTCTGAAATATCCAAATTTTGATTGAAAGTTTATCATTCAAACTGATGCTTTGTTGATGGCGATTGGCACAATACTAAGCCAAGTAGACAAACTTGGGGGCAAGCACCCGGTGGCATATATGAGCTGGACACTCTCAGCCGCTGAGAGGAACTACACCATGACTGAGCAGGAATGCCTTGAAGTCATTTACACATGAAAGCAGTTTCAGGTGTACGTCCATGGTTGCACTTTAAGGTGGTGATGGACCACTCTTTGCTGCGTTGGCTGCACTATCTAAGAGAACTGGAGAGACGACTGGCCTGATGGGTACTTAAGCTTTAGGCTTATGATCATGAGTTAGTCCACCAAGTGGGGGCTTCTTATCAGAACGCGGATGTCTTATTGCAGTTGCCAATGGTCCATTTGGTATACCCACAGGCAGATGAGCTATTCCAGAGAATGGTTGAAGGAAAAATCAGTGATGAGCCCCAAGAAATCCAAGGTGCGCTTCAAAAAGTGATGGAAAACACCAAGACTATGGATGGACAAGTATTCAAGTTGATCAATGGGAAGCGGCTATTATTCCTAAAACTGCCGGAAAGAGCATCAATAGTACAAGCAGCTCATAAGGTTGTCAGGCATGGAGGCCTGAGGAAAACAACTGACCATATTTTCCAGTATTATTACTGGGAATTGATTACCTATGATGTTGCAGATCATCTGGCTTATTGTGTGGAGTGTCAGATGCACAAACCACACAAGAATACAACTGGATACTGACTGGTCTTCCCTGGATTCGCCTAGCACATGGTATCCATTGATGTGATGGGACCACTGACAATGAGCACAGAGGGATTCAAATACATCATAGTTGCCTTCGACCATCTGACAAGTGGGTCGAGATGAAGTCTCTAAACAGAGTAGACGCTACCAGTACCATGAGTTTCATCCTGGATCAAGTTGCATACTGTCATGGACGTCCGCAAGTCCTGCTGAGCGACAATGGGACCAACTTCATGTCTCATGTGATCCTGAGGTTAAACAAAATAATGGGGATCTGAGGAGTCATGTCAGTACCATACCAGCTGTATGAATGGACTGGTAGAATGGGTCAATGGAACACTGGCCATGACGCTAAGGAAGCTAGTCGCCGTGAAAACTATTGCATGGGGAACATACTTGAGTTTGATGATGTTGGCCTACAACATTAGTCATCATATGACGATGGGAATGACGCGATTTGAATTATTATATGGAAGAAAGGCTACATTGCCTCAAATTTTATATTCGGTGGTGGAACCTATGTCAGGCATGAGTACCAAAAAGTACTTGAATCGATTGACAACTATTCTGATTGATATGCAATTGCAAGCATTTGATACAACCTCTAAGAAAAGGATATGAGTAAAATCAACGGATGACAAAAACTGACTGGCATTAGAAGAATATTGTATAGGGGAAAGAGTTGCCTATTACAATATGCATGGTTTCAGATGAAGAAACAAATTAGATGCATTGTGGTCAGGTCCATTTGAAGCAATTGCTAAGATTGTGACTGATGCTTACTCCATTAAGAATCTCTTGGATGGAAGAGTTGTATTTCGAGTTCATGCTAAGTATCTAAAGTGTTGGATCATGGAAAAAAATAAAAGAGTTCCCAAAGGACCAATCAACCATTAAGTTGTTCATGTCCTGATGATTTGGTCAAGTCCAAAAGAAGGACCTCTGAACCAATCTAGATGGTTAAGTCTGAAAAAAGACCTCTGAACCATGGAAAACTGGCAGGTCTAAGTACCCAGGATCCAGTTTGGGGGAAAAAGATGGACCGCTGAACCAAATAAGGTCAAGTCCCATAGAAAAAAGAAGAATGAAGAAAAAAATTGATAAGATATGAAAAAAACGAAAAAAAGTATAATAAACTGCATAGATAAAAAAGCCAATATATTTTTATAATTTTTATTTTTATTGATTGTCCTTGGTACAGGGATGATTCTGCCTATGTCGCCTCTTGGGGAGGGAGGATGGATCGCGGTAGGAATAAACAGCCTGTCAAAATCAATATGTGATTGGATGCTTGTGAGGGCGAGACCTACATGAAACCATGTACATTGAGTGGATGCTGAGCCCTGAGAAAAAGTGACTAGGGGAGGGGAAATTGAGATGTCGGAAAAAGCCAAATGTGAAACCCTGGAGCGGGGAGGAAAGCAGCAGTATAAAAAGAGGCAATTGGTAGATAACCCTGAGTAATCCTAATAAGGTACTGGAGCTGAAAGATTAGTCCTGAGCGCCTACCAACAGGCTTCATCAAGGACACTGGACATTTGGGCTGGCAACAAAGAAGGAATGCTCGACGGGGGTTGCTGAATCATCCCCCTATCAACACCATCAGTGGAAGATACCAATGGGAATCTCTGGAGAAGAGATAGTTGTGCAGAGAGCGGATTGCATCCTGGAAGTGGTGACTATTGGCTTCACAGAAGCTAAAGCTGAACAAACGGTGGAAACCAGGTGAGGGTGGAAGCTTTGTGGACCAACTTATAAAAGTTGGCCAGCAAAGCAAAGAGCTTATGAAGCAGTATCCCAATCCAGAAGGTT